>JAODLD010000113.1:28566284-28581153 GCA_026781065.1 Mormyrops boulengeri
AGTCCATTTCTGTACCTTAAAAGGCACAATTACCTACAGCTAAGGGTACAATTGGCAGACCTTTGAGGGTACAGCCCGAGTGACAAGCAAAGGTTTGTACCCTTTTTTCTGAGAGTGTGCCATCCACCAACATTTTCCTACCGTTTATGCACAGTATGTCCTCTTTTGAAAGATGTGCTGCTAACCGAACTTAACATAAGGGTACACCGATTTTATGCAGATTACTAACTTATGGGCATCACATTATGCCTGTCATTAATATTTTAGGCATACTACTAATATACTTATCGAATTTTGGATTGTAAGTAAGGTCCGTATAGTGCCGAGAGGCTAGCGTCTGTTATCTAAAGCCCTGCAATGACATAGTCTGTTGTTGTCAAAACAAAATTAACTTAAGTGAAACAGTCAATTTGATTTTCTGGAAGAAAATTAATTTAGATTAATTGACCAATTGGTAAAATAGTTGATAGATTAATTTATAGAAAAAGAGTCGTTAGTGGCAGCCCTGCTGCTGACCTCAAGACCATACTCTGATCTGACTGATTTCCCATAACAGACGTTTCAGAGATGGACATGTGATCAGCTACAACAATCATGGTTTTTAAAACCAGACTGGAAACACATTTTCACTAGCCTACAATGTATTTTTATTGTATGTACAATGTGCTTTTATAAACAAAACTTACTTACTGACCCAAGACACCAGAAAGGAACTAAGGCATGACACAACAGTTCAAAGAATAGTTTTTCTCTCTTTCTTTGGATTTCTTGGAGCATTTTTAAAGTTAAGTGACTTTCGGAGAGCTGTTTACAGTCTAAAATACTGCAAAGAGCAATTTGACAATATTACATTGTGAACAATTAAAATTTCTCCACAATCTGCCTTTCCGGAGAGACTGTTAGTATCACACTGAAGTGCACATTCTGCTGGTGGCAGTTCTATGGCTCATACATGCATCTAAAGTTGTTTTATCAGCCAAATCCATTTTGACACACCAATAAACCGGTAATAGCAAACAGTAAGTAGTGCCTTGGATCTCTTTCTCTCTCCATTTCGACCCTTGTCTCTACATGCAATGCAGAACATGCTACACATTCACTATTTGGCAACGTAGTCACTTGGACAATATGGAGGAGTTGGACCCTAAAAAAACTGACATTGATAATATGGAACTTGTTTGGATTTTACAAAACTGGCATGGCACAAACGGTTATTTTAAAACTGGGGAATTAGTGTAGTTATGCTATTCAATAACTTGCAAAATAGTTTTAAAATCTAAAATGAAAAAGAATCGTGAGAAGATCATGGATCATTATCCTACCTGAAAAAGGCTGTGATATGATTTTTTTTTCCCATATCACCGCTATCTTTATCTTTCTGTATCTTAAATGCTATATGATAGCATTGGATAAAAGTGCAGAATTGCTGAATGTGAAGTCACAAAACCTGGATAAACCATGTACTGTTAAAATGGATTTAGTAATGGTTTATCTGATTAGGGTTACAGTGTTAGGGCCATTCTGCAGCATTTAGAAATGCGAAGGGCAATTATGCTGGGTTTCTGTGGGCACTAGAACGAGGCTGCTAGCATTTCAGTATCTCCACATAAGGAGTATTACCTTTGGTCATCAATTCCAAAAGGGTCAGTCACATGACTGTAAGAGTTTCTTTCTTTTTCTTCCCTTTTCCTTCAGCTGAGTCTTGTTGTCCCACAATATATATGTTTGTGGCCAAAATATTGGCCCTCATGCACTTAATAATTCACCTTAAAAAATCTTCTAGTATCCACATATACGTTTCTTTAGTTTTGCAGTCTGCCAAAGCTTCTGCCTTCAACTGCCACTTGATCCACATTGTACCAGAACCTTATGGTGGTAGGAGACCCTGGGACAGACCCGAGACATGCTGGAGAAAGTACTTTTTTTGGCTGGCTTGGGAACACCATGGGATTCCCCTGGGGGAGCTGGAGGAGGTGGCATGGGAGAAGGAGGTCTGGGCACCTCTGCTCAGCTGCTGCCCCTGCAACCTGAACCTAGAGTGGAGGATGGATGGATGGGTGGGTTTCCAGTGGTACAAACCAACAAAACGTTCGACAAGAAATTCTAACATGGCCAGGACAATATTCAGGCACCTTCTGGAAGGACTTAGATTTCAAGCAGGTGATTATACTTTACATGATAATGTAACTGCTCTGTCATGAGCTGCAGTATAGATTTATCTCATTCCACTAGTCCAAATAAAGAAAAGGACACCCTCTCCTTTTTCACTACTGTGTATAATGCAATGATCATTGAGCAAAGAATTATCTGAAGAGGTCAGGCACAAAATTGTAGCCAAGCAAGGACAATTTCAAGGCTACAAGTCTACCTCAAGAGACCTTGGTGTTTCTACCCTATACATTATGTTATTAAGAAGTTTAAAGAATATGGCACTGCAGCCAACCTCCCTGGATACAGCTATAAGTAAAAACTTGATCAATGATTACAGTGAAGGATGGTTCATGTAGTGGAAAAAGTCATTGCAGCACATTAAAATGCTTGTGAGGGGAGTGCTTAGGCACAGGATGGAGCCTTTAAGTGATAATCACATTCTGAATTGATGGTCTGCATGTGATGTCATATTGAACTTGGGCTTCTGCTCACAAAGGGACCATATTCCCAGTCCAATAGGATAATGCCCTTGTTCGTACTATCTGCTTAATCACCTGTGTCCTTTTCATACAGATGGTCTTGGCCCCTACACTCATGCTTCCTATTTTGTTGGTTTTCTAGTGTCATCATGTGACTCGTGATGAAACTGCTGTTCCATACAACTGTTCTAGTCATGTCCCTGATTCTTGGCACACTGTAAAAAATCACAAGGTCAGGCTAGGAAATGGAGCTCACTCATCTGTACATTAACTAAATGAAATGTACTAATTACATTCTATATCTAATTTTCTAACAGGTCAAATACTTTGAATACTACAAACCATTCTTGATTGTTGTACTGAAATTGTTTTTGCTCTTTGGATGGTTAAGTATGTCTAATTCATTTGTCGTATATATAATAGCAATGATTAAATTATTCATATTGGGGATGAGATGGTGAGCCAGGTGGTAGCAGAGCACCTTATAGCTCGAGGCTTGTGGGTTTGAGGTAAGTGCGTGGAGAATAGTGCTCTAACGGTACACATATTTGTAGCGTTCCATTCGGTATATCATTTTCGGTTTGGTGCACACAATGAAATGGACAAATACATTTAATGACACAGACAGTAGCTAAATTAACAAGTAGATGTTTAACAAAGAAAACATTGTGGTATGGTACTATATGCTGCACCAGGGCCATGGAGAAACATTGTTTCATCACTCTTTGTACATGTATGAAGCTGCTGATGACAATAAAGTAACCTTGAACCTTAACTGTGGCTGTGAATTGGTTATGGCTAATACTGGGTACAGTTAGTCGAAATCTGCAGTTTGTGAACCGTTTCCCAATAAATGACCAAATGGAGAGCTCTAGAGAAACAAAAAAATCTGTTCTGGAAAGTATGAGTAATAAACATGCCAAAATTCATCAAAGTCAAAAATGATAATGGAAAACTCTTTCGGGAATTTCTTGAATTAAAATGGAATAATCCATAACGTGATGGTTATGACGGTTATTGCTTTGGGATAAATCATCTGAATTGATTGTTGGTAATTTTTCGGTCTTCACCCTTCAACAGCTTCTGAGAGTTTTACGTTTTCATGTTTTGTGCCTAGCACTGATAAGCACGCCTGCTTATTTGTCAGTAAAAAGTCACACAGGTTTTGATATCAACATGTAAAACATTCTACTTCAGTTAAAATGACAGTTTTACAATTCACCTATAAAACATGCTGATGCATTTCAGCTGAAACACCTTGTTGAAATACCCCAAACCTTCTGAGAACAATGTTTTTAGAATTATCTAAAACCCGGTTCTATAATCCCACGTCTACTACCAGTAGGAATTTAATCTTACCGATTAAAATATCCCACACCTTCACATGCACCATTTTTACTAGATAGTCAGCATTATTCACTTCACATGGCTTATCAGTGTATATCGTGCATCTTTAAGGATAATATTGCTCTTTACTTTACTGTGTGCTTGTGATCAGAAGGTCGCCAGTTCGAACCCAGCTTCGGCACCTCTGGGGGTCCTTGAGTGAAGCCCTTAACCCCCAGCGCCCTGGGCGCTGCAACAGGTGGCAGCCCTTCGTGGCCAGCTTACTCTTGCCTAAAAAGAGTAAGTTGGGAGAGGCATACCACTGAGCCTTCTCCTGACATCTTACATTTCGGAAATTTTGTGCCGCACAGGAGTGCACAATAGCTGATTCTGACATTACAGATGAATTCAGTTAAATTGCCACCTTACTAACTGATTCACCACAATGCATGAATGGATCTTCACTCTCCTAGTGCCAGGGCTTGGGTCCTTCTCTGGAGCTTCAAACTGTCTAGACAGAGCATCACCCATGGCATTCTTGGATTCCAGAAGATAAGTACAATAAAATTACAACGGGTGAAGAATAATGCCAACCTGGCCTGTCTAGGATTAATCCTCTTTGCCCCCTTTATAGTCAAGCTTTGTATGGTTGGTGAGAACAGAAATGGGATGACCATCTCCCTTAATCTAGGGCCTCCACTCATCTAGCAGCAGCTTTATAGCGAGCAGTTGTTTACTTCCTACAGCCTCATTCTGCCCCACTGGAGAGAGCTTGTATGAATAACTTATGCAGGGGTGCAGTTTAGCAGGGGTCCCCTGGCACTGGGAAACGTTGGCTCCTACGTCTCTACCGCCATTCTGAATGGTAAATCTGGGCAGAGCTGGTGGAGAAGTGTTACTTCGCCATCAAACATGCACATTCTTAAATCCACATATATGGATAGCTTATAGTCAAGATAATGCGATACAGCACAATGGAGATTCTTTCTACTGCTAGATGACCAAACAAATGGCTGGATTAGAAAGGAATGAGTTTTCAGGGACCACCAGGATTATGATGCCCATGGTGATGGCTTGGTTATCAGCCAATTTTGGCTTCCAAGAGCCATTCAATTGCAATTATGTGCTGATGTGGGTCCAGCATTAGAAAGAGGAACCGCAAGTGTCGAGGCTTGATGGCCTGTGTAAACCCATGACATGATTGTGAGACACAGCAGCGTCGGCAGAAGACTTAAAGATGGGGTATATGCAGTGTGCGAAATACCCGTCAATACCCGTGGGTCCCCATCTCCCTATTGTTGCGCAATACCGATCTTGAGACCCCCTTAAAATTTTGCTTTTGAGGCTTTCGGGGGGTCTCATGGGTTAATCGGGGGTGTCGGACCCCCCCGTATTTCGCACACTGGGTATATGTGAAGGTTATTGACTGAATAAATATTAGATACTTCCTTGCTCTTTCATACATCACACACATTTAACTCATTATAGCAGCCTTAATCATTGCCTCACATGTGCAGGGCACAGTGCTAACCCCTTTATACTCTGGCTCCTAGTCCCTTTGTGTTGACTCCAGAGCAAGGAGGAGGAGGAGAGATGCTACAGTGATGTGCATGCGGAGGTGCAGTCAGTTTTGCAGTACACAACTGGGCTCCTCAAGTGCAGGTGACAGTCTCTGGATGTGTGGGAAGTGACATACTGCTGCACAACACACCCAAAGTTTGAGCATCATAGTGGCATATGTTGTGCTTCACAATGTGGCACAGAGGAACAATCTGCAAGCCCCTCACTGCCATTAGGTGCAGACAGATAACAGAAGATTTACATGCCAAATGAACCCTTGTCCTTTCAGCTGTGGCATTCTGTGCAAATGTGATGCATCGCCTTTGGAGAACAAGATCAATGGTATATGTTTTAACAAGTTCCGTTAATGAAACAGATATGTCGTTTAAAATCTCTTTGATCCATCCCTTCAGTGAGTTCCCACACCGCCTCTTGGATTGCTGTTATTGTGTCCCTTCGTATCTGCAGTACTGCGTCCGTGAGGACACAGCCACTGCTTGGGGTCGTCAGGACTCATGATGGTGGTGGTGGTGTCTCCTGTAGAAATCAGGTACACAGGAGTCCTCTGCAGCCTGTTCCACGCCACATATTCCCCAGCTTTCGCTATTGGAAGAGACATTTACTTTATGGTGATAAAAGCTATTAATCATTAATTATTAGTCATTAATTCCTCGCTGCTCCAAGCAAAAGGGGTGGCCAACATGGAAGCTCAGCTGTCATGCCCTGCTCATCTGATCCTCCCGTGTGCCACGCCCCCCTCGCTACCTCGTGTGGAATCCCTGTGTTACTAGCTGTTTCGAGTCATGTTAATTGCTGTTGTGTATTTAAGTCCGTGTTTGAGCATGTTGCCCCAGTTCAGTCATTAACGTTGTGATGTGTTCTGAGTGTGTGTTCTTCAATTAAACCCCTTGTTCGCCCGACTTCTCGACTCCTGCTCCTGTTTTCCCCGTTCCGTGCCATTCAACCATAACACTCAGCTAATTGCAGGAAATTGGACAACTCCAACAGGCTGTTCTGTGGTGGGGGTGGAATAGTTTGCATTTAGTTTCTTTTTATTTTTCAAGTATATTTTTTTGGATTTAACTTAATTTATTTTGATTTTGTTTGTTTTGATTGAAACATTAGCTGACTGTTCTGTTTTGATTATCTGTGGTATTTCTTATTGTTCTTACCCTTTTTGTGTCTTGTGGTTTGGCCAACCAGTATATATAGCCCTCATGGTGTCTTGTCTAGGAGATGGTCAGTTTGTTTGGTTTGTCATATGGTTAGCTGTGTTTTTGATAAGTTGACTTTTTATGGGCCCAAGTTTATTCTTTTGTTAAATTGCTTTCTTTTTGTGAATTAAAAAAGGATTTTCTTCCAATCCACCTGTGTTCCTCATGTCTTCCATTTCAGTCCCTTACACAGACCATCCAGTATTATTGATTCCATGCATACAGTATGTGGAGCCCTAAGAGCAAAGATGTGGGTCTGCTATCACCAGTAACAGTCACGCTGGCCTTCAAGTCAAGTCAGCGCACATCAAGTCATTTCTTTGCCTTCATCTTCAGCTTCGACCAGTTCCTTTATTCCAAATACCATGCATCCCATTCAACTGACAGTATTTACTGCTGCAAAGATGAATTTCCACTCGAGACACTTTTTCTTATTTGTGATCCCTGTATCTAGGCCCACAAAATAAGACATTCCTTTACCCCTGCCAGCAGGACATTTACCTCACATTGCTGAAAATACCATTTCTTTGTTTCCTAATTTCTGTTGCCATCATCATACCTCACACCAAGAATGGCTTGACTTCTATATTATATGTATATAGCATGCAGTTCATTTGCATTGACCATTTATGGTACTTTCAGGCCAGCAACTCAGCAAGGTTTCAACCTCATGCATGTACACACATGAACAAGATAGTCCTGATTTATGAAGGGGAAATTGCACACATACATTTGTACGGTAGGTTTGATAAATACTTTTTTTTGCATATGCTATTTTCTCAGTTGCATCAGCTCATGGTTGTCAGGAGTCTCAGGTTAGGAAGTATACACCATAGGAGAAGTCAGATTCTGTGTACACCATAGGAGAAGTCAGATTCTGTATACACCATAGGAGAAGTCAGATTCTGTATACACCATAGGAGAAGTCAGATTCTGTATACACCATAGGAGAAGTCAGATTCTATGTACACCATAGGAGAAGTCAGATTCTGTGTACACCATAGGAGAAGTCAGATTCTATGTACACCATAGGAGAAGTCAGACTCTGTGTACACCATAGGAGAAGTCAGATTCTATGTACACCATAGGTGAAGTCAGATTCTGTATACACCATAGGAGAAGTCAGATTCTATGTACACCATTGGAGAAGTCAGATTCTGTATACACCATGGGAGAAGTCAGATTCTGTATACACCATAGGAGAAGTCAGATTCTGTATACACCATAGGAGAAGTCAGATTCTGTGTACACCATAGGAGAAGTCAGATTCTGTGTACACCATAGGAGAAGTCAGATTCTGTGTCAGTCTCATGGAAACTTCTCCAAAACAATCTGGATGCATTGTTCCAAATCGTCGACATCTCCACGACAGGCCAGCTCAGCTTTAATGAATTCAGTCAGCAGCGCCCTGTGTTCAGAAGTCCACGGTGTAGTCAGTGGTAGAGTATCTCTCTTTCCAGAGTTAACAGAATTGGTTACCTATGTTTTTCCCAGATGCTGGACGGTTTGGGACCCTGACACAAATAAGGTAGAGTCAGGACTTATGAGTATTAAATCTTCAAATTATATCAGTTGATAAAGGTGATGTAATTGCATCATCTTGCCAATAACAAGAAACAAATTCACTCATTTACTAAGATGCTAATTTCAAAATTAGGAAAATAAAATATGGCTTGCTGGTTTGCAAAATAGCAGACACTAGTAATTAAAAAAAATCTTCCATGACATTATTTGTGATGAATTTAACACATATTTAGTTTGTCTACATGTCCACAAAGACCATGAAACTGATTTACCCAACTGAAGATGATGGCTTTCATGAAAGAAAACATCTGCAGAACTGGAGATAAAACTGCTTATGCTTCATACTTGATAAGGCAAAATTAAAGGCGCTACTTTGTGAGCTGCACTAATGTCTCTGACTGGGAGTTTTCTGAATTTGAAAGGGGTTGATAACCACAAAGCTTAATAGCAATGATACACCTTTCAACACAGCAGTCAGCAAGATTCTCAGCAGCTAGATGTTCTAATATTTACCTCAGTGACTTTAGACCTATGTGCTTATCATTAACTGGAAATATCGATCCAGCCATCCATCCATGTTCTGAAGCTACTTGTTCAATGCAGAGGGGGAATAACAGGAACTAATAAAGATTTATTTTAATAACTATAATTAAGTTTGTTGAGCATTAGAAAGATGAGAAAGGTACAGACAATTGGAGAAACTGTGTACATGTAGAGACCTCAAACACTGAGTTGTACGGTAATGCCTTTACAATATAATATACATAGTAATGCATTTTATCTTTTTCCATTCAGAAACTCGCATACCATTAGAATCGGGGCAGGCAATGTTAAATATATATATTGGCTTACATACGGCTCAGTGCCCAGTTGTGTTTAGTGCTCTCTGCATTTTCAATTAGATTTGAGCAAAAACACCTGAAACTCTAACCTGTAATAACCAGGGGCCCTTTAATGCACAAGCTTACCCGGGCTGAAGGGGGGCTGAGCTAAAAAAAAAAAAAGCCCGAACTAACCTTGTTTAATAAAGTCTTAGCCTAGACGTGCCGCCCATCTCATATTTCACGCGATCGTCAGGTAGCCCTATTGAAAAATAAAATCCTGTGTCGCGTTCTGAACCAATACGGGAGGCAATTTGTGTTCAATTCTTGCATCCAGATCGAAATACAACTGAATCTGGGCAACGCCACTTAAAAGATAGTAAAAAGTCTGTGCCCCCCCGGCAAATTAAAAATGTCACCTTCTTAAAGTATGTTTGGTAGCATCTCTTAAACAGTTCTCAAACCGAGGACCCCAGAAAAAAATACATAAGAGCAAGGGACTTCTGTCACTAAGGAATGTTTATATAACTAAGGGCAGGGGGTGGAGGACTTCAGCGGTAGCTGAGTCGCCCCAAAGCGGGGTATCTTGACGCTTTGCATAAAGCGAATACTAATACCACTGACACGATGTCGTCAATTTACGAAATGTCCCCAGGTTGAAAACGCTTGGTTTACTAACGGTAGGAAATATCGATGGATAGAATTACTGCTTCGCTCTATGGTATGGTAATTTAGACAAGATAGGACAATCCATTATTAATTTATTTTAAATACATTTTCAAGTCTTTATAAATAAACACTACAACGCAGGGTTTGATGAACATTTTGAGAAGACACGAGTTTTTTTTTTTAATCTTTTTTCTCCGAGCAGTACTGCGCAAAGCAAAACTTTTTGTCTTAATGTGATCCATCTTCAGAGCTGATTATTGTTCTTCTATTAAATGCACTGCGATCTGTGCAATATGGCTGGGAATGTTTCTGTCTCAGTAAAAACATTTGTCCCCCATTATTGCCCTTATAATGAGTATTTCCCACTCCTGTGCGATGTGGGAACTCCTCCTCTTCTGTCGTCATATGGCCTTCCCTTGAAAAGATCTATGGAGGAAGAGGACAGGGGAAGAAAAAGCCGATCACATCAAGCTGCTGTTTTGCGGGGTGGGGGGACTACATTGTCCCAATTCCTAGGTCAGAAATGAAAGCTTTGTTATCTTTTTACCGGGCAGTTAACGGCTTATGCAGCCGGCAAGTCGGGCGAGGGACTCGATTACTACAGTGTGGACTCTGTGCGTCTCCGTTTGACCGCAAGGTAGGGGGGCAAATGAATGCGGTCCTACATGGTAACTACATTATACCATCCAATCTATTTCCTAACGTGATCTGTCATTTGGCTTACATCATCGACAGTATAGGGAGGAAAAAAATACTACTGAAATGCTTATTCGATACCAGTTATTAACAGTATACTATATTCAATGGCTATTTTATTGTATTTAACCGGTGTTTTGCTGGTAAACTCACCGGTTCTTTATGGCCACTTAGGACACGCTTTAGAATCGTGCCCGGGAGGTTGTATCTATGGCGTTTTTGCTGTAATGTATTGTCCTAAATTTGAAATGATTATTTCTGACAACATCCAGGCCATCATTCACGTTTGTTTGTTGGAGGAAGGAAACCAACATAATGTCAACATGGCAGATTATAACTAATCACAACAATCTCGCTGTTTCTGGGTAATCGGTGCAGTTTCATACTTCCTGCGATTCTTAGTTTCCTCGATCGTCGCTCCAGTGAGGAAGAACACCAGCCTAAGAGTATTTGTCATGCGGTGCAAACGTTAATTAATTTGTCTATAAAATAATTGAAAATGACTAAAGTGTTTAAACGTGATCGATATATTTATCATTATATATGTATTGAATACTTGCAGTTAATGTACTATTTACATTGTAGGCCTATATTGTAAAGGGAGAATAGAAATGCTTTGGTCATACACACTTGTGTTTGTATGCTTACTAACAGAATTTTCAGCCAGCATTGGGTCAAATTCATATTGATCATATACACACAAACATATGACATGTACCTGTGTCAGGCACGGGTGGCGGAAAGACAATGAAACTCGCCTTAACACTACCCTTTTATTAGTAACGGGGAACAGACATTCCTTCGGATATATTTTATTTGATGCAAAATCTAAAATTAGTGGGTTTCACCCTTCGGACGATTTTTTTTTTTCCTCTACATCCTCCTGTGAAAGAGTGAGCTTTTATTGTTTTTAAAGAACATGAAGACCCCTCTGTATCTAAAATTGAATTAAATAGCCTTATAAATGGCAGTTTTTTATTAATATGAAATAACAGTAGGTAGTTGGTTTTTGCCCTTGAAGCTCTTCCCCTTTGAAAACTTCAGTTCCCCGGTGCGTGACTCCTCTCACGGCCCAAGCGAATGTGGTGAGGCAAACTGGTGTCTCTCAATCGCCCATAATGTGGGTTTGTGTGAATATGTGCCTTGTGATGGACTGGCATCGTATCAGGGAATGCTTGTGCCCTGAGCTTTGTAAGAAAAGATACAGGTTCGCTGTAACCTTGTACTTGTACAGTGGTTATGGAAAATGAATGGATGTACAAATAGAATGTTGTTCATACATGTTGTGCTGTTTTGGTTGGCATTTAATGTATAAATACCCATTAAGACTTTTAAAATCTGGAATGTTTCCTTCACAGCTCTGTCCTAACTTTGGTCTCCTATTTGACATCGATGGCGTGCTCCTCCGGGGGAAGACGCCGATTCCGGCTGCCAAGAGGGCTTTTCAAAAACTCATCAACTCGCAGGGGCAGTTTGTGGCGCCCGTTGTTTTTGTCACAAATGCAGGGAACTGCCTTCGCCAGACGAAAGCAGATCAGCTGTCGCATCTCCTGGGGGTGCGGGTAAGCGGCAGTCTATCTTCTTGGCAAGAGGGAAGCTGCTCTCTTTTGGCAGAGAAGGAAAATATTTTCAGTAGAACCATTTTGTCATCTGTCATAATTTGGAAATTTCTACTTTGTTATATTATTGCTATCACAGCCACTAATTCATTATGTATTTTTATCTTGGCAGGACTAACTTTTTTGTGCAGTAATAATAAATAACTGAACCAAAGCTGAATTCCCGTAGTGCACCATGACTCTGACTTGCATGTATATGTATAGCTACGTCACAGTCCATTAAATTTAATGTTGAGGCTGCTGATAAAATTGTACAGGGGCTTTTGCTCGTTCTTTGGGGTTTATGATACATTGCTGCTGATCTCTTAATGTGCTGTATTTTACGGAAATGAGAGACTGATGAGACTCAATACTGTTAAGTATGTGTATGAGAGTCTCCCCAGGCTTTTCCCACAGATTCTGAAGGGAGGGTTAACATCTCCACTGCTTTCTCATAAAGGATTAAAAAATCAGAACTGTATTCTGCATTCACATAGTTTTGTTCACACCAGATAAAGGACCATATGTGCAGTATGGCAAAGAAAATGTTTAAAGCTATTTATACTTGGTAGCAAATTTGTATGATTTAACAATGACATATGCTTCTTTATTAAAAAAAAAAAACAATGCCCCTAGCTGTGGTGTTATTTTCAAAGTAGAATATGATTCCTTTTGTCTCAGATCACCCAGGATCAGGTCCTGATGTCACACAGTCCTCTGCGAATGTTCAGGAAGTACCATGAGAAGTGTGTTTTGGTGTCCGGGCAAGGCCCAGTTCTGGAAATTGCCAAGAAGTATCCTTCTTTTTGTTGAATTAGACTGTTTTTATCAAGGGTGCTTATAATTATGGCCAAACCTCCATAGATATATGGAAGGACTCTATGTAATCATCATTTATTGCTGCTCCTTGTGAAAAGGTTTCATGGCCCTCCCTTACATGCCCACATGGGGGCATCCAAGAGTTATAATTACACAGTGAAGCATGTCTTGTATTACTGGTGCTTTGGCATGTTATGTCTTGCTGTCTCTGTGGGTTTGGTTTACGATGTTTTTGTATTAAATATAGGTTGAAAGGCATGCTCAGAATTGCCTCTGTAGTCACTGATGAAATAAAACAAACGTTAAAATGAAGTCCCTATGTGCCGTCCGATTTTCAAACTTTTATATCAGGGCTATTCAAATCGTGGTCCCCAGTGGCCGAGCACTGCTGATTTTCCAGCCTTCCATTACCTGTGAGCCAGGTGTGAAGCCTCTGGCCAATCAGAATCAGTAATTAATATACTAACTACCGGGGGAAACTGAAAACATGGCCTGAATTTGGTATGGGTGGGCCAGATTTGAAGAGCCCGGTTTTTGTATACTTAATCCATGTGTAGCTTGGGTTTCCAGAAGGTGGTCAGCATTGACATGCTGCGGGAGGCCTTTCCCCTCCTCGACATGGTTGATCACAACAGACGACCGAAACTTCCAGTGAGTTCCGAGATTAAACCCAGCTGCCCAACTGGTGTATTTTTTTTTTTTTTTTTTTTTTTTTTCTTTTTCTTTTTCTCTTCTTTGTTTATTTTGTCTCTTAATTCTGATTTTGTTCTGTTGGCTTCAGTTGCAAAGTACCTAATGAGTTCTGTTTCTTTGTTTTTGTTATTTTAGTCACCCTCCATTGTAAGTCTACCTAATATTGAAGGTAAATGCACATTTATTTTGCATGTCGAATTATACTGGAAAAGATTTTTCTCCAAGGAAGCCAGACTTATTTTAAAATAATCCATAGTTTCACGCATAGGTAAATTTCAGAGTAGTTTTTGCAGCAATAACAGCAATAATAGAATTTAACTTTGTCATGTGTTTTGTGTCTCATCTAGATGTTTTCATTGCTGTTATTAGAACAAAGGCATGAAATGCACAAACGACCATAAAATGAGTGTCAGGCTTTCAGTTAAGCAGACGTGCTAAAGTAAGCAATTGCTGAGAGACAGTGAAGATTTTTGAGTTAATACTGAGAAAGAAAAATGAAATATTGCGAAAGTTTGGCCTCTGATTTCTTTGGATAATTAACAGCAAATCCTCAGATTCATTTAGATTTTTTCGTAGGACACTATTTATCTATTTATGATTTTGGATTATTGTGCAGCTAAAAGTGCCCCCCGCCCCTGCCCCTCACTGCGTGATAGCTGTCGTCCTCTTTGGGGAGCCCATTCGATGGGAGACTAACCTGCAGCTGATCATCGATGTCCTGCTGACTAATGGAAACCTAAGCAGTCCGCATCAGACCTTGAAGGTCCCTCACATTCCTTTGCTGGCCTGCAACATGGACCTCATGTGGATGGCAGAAGCCCAATCACCACGGTAACAACCAGGGGTGTGTAAACATTGCAAAAAGATGTCTGGTGAGGGTCGAGATATGAAGGACACTGTCATGGCCTGTTACTGCAAGATGATCGTATAAGATCATCCTTCTAAGCTGCCCATATTCAGGCCTTCAGTGGTATTCAGAGAGTCAGGGATAATGTTCATTAAAAAAGGACACAGCTAGATAGTGTGAAGCCAATAAAGTGTGAGCTGGGTGACACTCTGCTGTGTGTATTCAGGATTGCAGTTTCCTCTTTCTATCATCACCATGCATTCTGACTTGATTTTTGCCATTGTATTCTTTAATTTTGCCTGCACTATAAAAGCCAGAAGCAGAAAATTTAGTGAGTAGGTTAAGCAGCTAAATCTGTTAGATTCTTTTGGTCTTCATGTATGTGACAGGAAACTGCATTTTCTATACTGTGTGTGTGTGTGTGTGTGTGTGTGTGTGTGTGTGTGTGTGTGTGTGTGTGTGTGTGTGTGTA
>JAODLD010000113.1:28584632-28612675 GCA_026781065.1 Mormyrops boulengeri
GTGTGTGTGTGTGTGTGTGTGTGTGTGTGTGTGTGTGTGTGTGTGTGTGTGTGTGTGTGTGTGTGTGTGGGGGTGTGGTGTGGTGTGGTGTGGGTTAGGTTTATACTACATTGTGGGGGACTCCCCCACAATATAATAAAAACCTGATTTTTTTTTTTTTTTTACGTTGTGGGGACCATTTTTCAGGTCCCCACAAAGATCTGTGAATACAGTCAAAAGAGTAAAAATGCCAAAAGTCTTTGGTTACTCGTGGTTAAGGTTAGGGCTGGGTAGGGGTTAAGGTCATGTTGTGATTACAAACCTGTGCGTGTGTATTTATTTTAATTGGTGTTGCTCCCTCTACAGATAGTTATTGTTAGTGTTAGCCTAGTCTTATGTTAAAAGTACTTTCTGGCAGTTCAGCGCATTGACGGGAGAAAAGTGCAAACACTATCCCAAAATATATCGGCTTCAACTAATCATTTCTCCATGTCCAGAAATTTCAGATTCAGATTTTTTTTTCTACACTTTAGTATGTACACTTGGCCCAGTTCTCGCGAACAGATCCCTTATTTCTTTCAAGAACCTCCCTGAAATTAAATGATTAAATTATTAATAATTAAATTATGAAATTAAATATTATTTTCATGTCTTGACCAAAAATATTGGTCAGTTGTACACTCAATTTTCAGCTTCTCAGGAGATTTGTAGCAAAACGTCACAACCTCCATGGATCTCATCAGCTGAGGCTATAAGTTTCTGCCATTACATGGTATCAAAATAAAACATTCTGACTTATTAAATCTAACCTGAGATAGCTTTCGATTTTTACCTGCGGGTAGGCCATCCTATTAAAAGTGAGTGGTATTGCAGTAAGTAATTAATTGGTACTGATGACAGAAAGGAGTGCAGTTTTAGCACTGTGGTTACAGGCTGGTGCGGATTTAAAAAACAGGGCATGTGGGGGTCTCTGGTACGGACTTCTGTGTAGATTCATCCCCCTTGAGGCCAATATCAGATATCAGTCATAGGAAGAATATCCCTGTTTTGGCAATATGGTAAGCTAAACCTGTAAATAAATTGTTGTATTGGCACATATTTACAATCTCTTCATGTACACTATATGGACCATAGAATTGGGACACACCTCTTAATCCCTTCATGGAATGGGCTTCCATGGCCGAGCAGCTGCATGCAAACCTTACATCGTCAAGCACAATGCCGAGCGTCAGATGGAGTGGTGTAAAGCACGCTGCCACTGGACTTGGGAGCAGTGGAAACATGTTCTGTGGAGTGACGAATCAGGCTTCTCTGTCTGGCAGTCTGATGGATGAGTCTGGGTTTGGCAGATGCCTGGAGAACGTTACCTACCTGACTGCATTGTGCCAACTGTAAAGTTTGGTGGGGGGAGGGATAATGGTATGGGTTTGTTTTTCAGGGGGTGGGCTTGGCCCCTTAGTTCAAATGAAGGGAACTCTTAATGCTTCAGCATGTGAAAACATTTTGGACAATTTTATGCTTCCAACTTTGTGGGAACAGTCTAGGGAAGGCCCTTTTCTGTTCCAGCAAGACTATGCCCCAGTGCACAAAGCAATCCCATAATGGCATGGTTTGGTGTGGAAGAACTTGTCTGGCCTGCCCATAGCCCTGACCTCAACCCCATTGAACACCTTTGGGATGAACTAGAAATGAGATTGCAAGCCAGGCCTCCAGGTCCAACATCAGTGCCTGACCTCATAAATGCTCTTCTGGATAAATGGGCAAAAATGACCTGAGACATACTCCAAAAAAGCCTTCTCAGAAGAGTGGCGTTTGTTAAAGGGATGCCTATGGATTTAGAGTGGGATGTCCTAAGGGTTGTAATGGCCAGGTGTCCCAATACCTTTGTCCATGTATTGTACATATTAACCAACAACCAATTATATACTACATCACCCTCCACAATTATTGGCACCCCTTGTAAAGATTTGTAAAAAGGGTTAGAAAAAATCCACCTTTTGGTGAAGCAGCTTCATGTCACACTGAAAACTTGAGAAAAATCCAACCTTTCATTAACATTAATTTATTCCAAGACAAAAAAATCTTTCATCAAGAAATAAATATCTCTAACAAAAACACATCAAGTCAAAGTGAACTTTATTGTCATCTCAGCTATTTAGATGTATACAGTGAGACGAGACGACGCGGCTCCAGTTCTTACAAAGTACTAATAGGCACAGAGAATAAACATATATTAATAAACTATAAATATAAACTAACATGTGCCATGATTATTGGCACCCCTGGTTTTAATACTTTGTACAACCTCCCTTTGCCAGTATAACAGCACTGAGTCTTCTCCTATAACATTTTATAAGGTTGTAGAATACCAAGCAGGGCATCTGAGTCCATTCCTCTTTACAGAATCTCTCCAGATCACCCAGGCTCCTAGGCCATCTCTTGTGCACTCTCCTCTTCAGGTTAGCCCACAGGTTTTCAATGGGGTTCAGGTCAGGGGTCTGAGATGCCCATGGCAGAAGCTTGATTCTGTGGCCAGCTAACCATTTCTATAGTGATTTGGACATGTGCTTCGGATCACTGTCCAGCTGAAAGATCCAATGACGGCCCAGTTTTAGTTTCCTGGCAGAGGCAGTCAAATTTTGATTTCAAATGTCCTGGAATTCCAGGACCATTCTGCCATGTCCATAATGCCATGTCCATAATGCCATGTACCCTAACGAGGTTTCCAGGGCCTTTAGAGGAAAAACAGCCCCACAACATCACAGAACCTCCACCATATTTTACATTTGGGATGAGGTTATTTTCATTATAGCCATCCTGCTTTTTACGCCAAACCCACCTTATGTTTATATTGCCAAAAAGCTCCATTTTTGTTTCATCAGACCATTGAATTTGGTTCCAGTCAAAGTTGTAGTTTTTCACAAACTCAAGGTGCTTACGTTTGTGGTTCACTGACAAAAAAAAAGCTTTTTCTGGCATACCTTCCAGTAATCTGTTAGCATGAAGGGGGCGTCTGATAGTTTTTTCAGAGACGTGGTAACCTCAAGATTTTACTTGGTCTTGTAATTCACCAACAGTCATCCTTGGGGATTTTTTTGCCTCTTACAATCTTCCTCACTGTACATGGGGGGAAAATAAACTTGGGTCCTCTTACAGGCAGGCTTGTAACTGTTCCAGTTGTTGTCTACTTTTTATTGTTGCCCTAACAGTAGAAATTGGCATTTTAAGTAGCTATTTTTTCATACCCATTCCCTGACTTACAGGTAAGGTCAGCACACTTCTCCCTCATTTGGTTTGTATGTTCTCTTATCTTTCCCATGTTGATGGATGACTAAGTGAATTTGGGCCCCGTGTCACCTCATGTTCATATCCCTGTTAACCAGGAAGTCATGGATTACAGTTTGGTTCCTATTCACTCCAATCAAGTCAAAGATGTAAAATTTACAGAGGAAACATGCTTCAGTTACATTGTGTTCACTATAATTTCCAGGGGTGCCAATAATCGTGGCACCTGTGTTTTTGTTAAAGATAATTATTTTGGGATGAAGGATTTTCTTTTCTTGGAATAAATTTATGTTAATGAAAGGTTGGATTTTTCTTCATTTTTCAATGTGACATGAAGCTGCTTCACCAAAAGGTGGATTTTTTTCTAACCCTTTTTACAAATCATTACAAGGGGTGCCAATAATTGTGGAGGGCGCTGTATATATGCAGCCGTGGGAAAAATTAAGAGACCTCTCTATGTTTCCAAACAAATCTGCATTTTAACATCCTGGTTTAATTATGGTTCTGCTGACAGAAGGATACGCTGGGCAGCAGGTCGCTTCTGGGTTCAAAATTTCTAAGACGGCAGTACAGAAGAACAAAGTGAAGCAGGAGACACTGGGAAAAAACAGAAACCAGCCAGGTAAAGGTGAAAGCGAGATTCTAATGCCAGAGATGGCCATTAACTTATCCGACAGTTTCGCATGAATGGTAGGATGACCTCAAGTGATCTTCAAAAGGAATGAGAAACATTAAGTGCAGGTCAGAAGTGCACTGCTAGGATATGATCATATCAGGCTCCTAGAAGCAGGACTGAAGACCCATAAAGTAAGGAAGAAGCTCTTCATTAATGAGAAACAGAGAAGAACCAGGCTGCAGTTTGCAAAAAAATACATTATTCACAGACGCACAACCGTAAATGGAGAAATGAGTGAAAGGAAAAAAAAAATCATGCTGTGGTTCCTTAATTTTTTCCACGGCTGTGTGTGTGTGTGTGTGTGTGTGTGTGTGTGTGTGTGTGTGTGTATATATATATATATATATATATAAACTATTTTTTTCATTAAACATCTCAGAATTGAAAGAGGATTGAGACAATGCTGGTTTTAAGAAAATAATAATCACCAAGAGAAAATCAAATACCATTGCAAATAATCTTGGGAGAAGAACATTTGTGAAAACCCTGAAAGCACCCCCTATAGCAATCCATTCATTTTCCAGCCACTCATTCCAGGGGGGTAGGCTGTAGCTTGTGCAGCATGGGGAACAAGACTGGGGGTTACCAGTCCTCACAAGGCACACTCACTATCAGCAATTTACAGACGCCATTTCATCATTTGCCATTTGTCTTTGGACTGCAGGAGAAAACCTCTGCAATATGCAGAGAATATACATATAGGAGGAGAGAGAACCTTCAACAACGCACCACTTTGCATACTGAGAAAGCACTCATTTATCTAGATTTTTATGGAAACACCCTATTTTCCAAATTAGGAGAGACAATGTCACATCCCTGATTAGAAGTGAAATTAACAATGATGATGAGTAGAGATGGCAACGTGGGAATTTCTTATTAAGATCATCAAGGTGTGCTGTTTTCCATTAAATTAATTTCCTTACTGCTGAATTAAAGGCAGGTTACTGGTTGAAGTAAACCTCACCAGCTGGTAACGTGAAAGTACCGCAGCTTTCAAGGGCTAGCATTTTCCGGCCCGATTCACTTACTCCCAGAGTTTACAGAATACCTGGAGTTACACATGTGTCACATTCTGCTCAATGAATAGCAAGGTCCTTACATTAAATTCAATTTTGGGGTTTTGCTGAAATATAGCTTCACTAAACGTCTTGGTAAAAAGTAGTACACAAGGGAATCAAATTTAAAATAGCGGTTCATACTGTGCAAAGGGCAACCAGCAAATAAATGTGTCCCACACCCAAAAATTTAAATTTAAATTATTCTGAATGCATATGTGAATAGTGTTATACAATGATCAGCCATAACATTAAAACCTCTTGGCTAGTATTAGGTTCCTCCCTCTTTTGATGCCAAAACAGCTGTGACTTGTCAAGGCATGGACTCCATCAGACCTCTGAAGGTGCCCAGTGGTATCTGGTACCAAGATGTTAGCAGCAGATCCTTTAAGTCTTATAAGTTGAGGTTGGTCCTCCATGCATCAGTCGCTCAGATCCTTACACTTGACCATTTTTCCTTCTTCAACACATCAGCTTCAGGAAATGACCGTTCACTTGTGTGATATATAATGGCCCTTTAACAGGTGCCATTGTGACAAGATAATCAATCCACTGTACCTGTGGGTTAATGTTATGACTGACCGGTGTAGTCGCCAGGCTACTATAGGTGACAGTCCATTATAAGCTGGACTCCCAACTGGGAAATTGTTGTTTACACTTTGGAGTTATTAAGGTGAATACTAGGTATGACAACCAAAGGTTCACAATTACCATAACGATTTAATAATTGTGCATGAAACAAAGCCTTGCATTATAATGTTAAAATATCAGGAATGAGTTCAATTGACGACCAAAGGTAACATTATGAGAATCTCTTATACTGCTCAAAAGTATTATTATTGTCATCACGACGCAACATCCTCATGGGGACAAATAATCAGGATAGGTGGCTTTATCTGATAACTTGTTGAAAACTTTATTATTTAAAAAAATGTAAATATCATTTTAAATTATGCAAATATCAACAAACTGAGTAGTTTTTAAATGGATGTCAGAGAATGCTGTTGCATCCATAAACTGTGTACGGTGTATGAATGTGTGTATGCGTGTGAGTGTGTGTGCATGTCCTGCTGTAAACTGGCAGGCAGGGTGTAGCTCTGCTTTCTGTTCAGTGCTGTCTGATAGGCCCCAACCTCCCCGCCCACCCTGAGCATGATAAGCAATTTCAAGATGGTTGTATATACATAATTTGCAGTGTCAAAATTATAGAGGTAGCCTGACAACAGTATTTGGAATTTCAGGTGTATAAAGTTTTTTTTATTGCTTTGGCGCATTTCTCAAATGACAACAATTGCAAAACAACTAATGTAATCTCCATATGATAATGTCACTTCTGCAGAGCAGAACATCTTTTTTCCTTGTTCCACACAAATTGCAGATGTTTTAGTACATGTATACAAATGGGCTTGTACAATTTCACCATTTGGCATAATTTTCAATTGCTTTAGGCTTGTTGGTCAAAATGGATTATGTAGTTTGACATTGTAATAATTTTTTGCACCCACAACTAAATATGTATGTGATCATCGTGTTAGTCACTGCATGCAAAACGTGCAAACTTTCAAAATGATTCAAAAATATATTCCATAGTGATACAGAATTGTTTTTGGTTTACTACAGTACATGACTTTGTTGCCATTTGTTGCCATTTTTCTTGTTCTCGTACTGCCATTTTGCTGTTTTTGTGAGATATGGCCTTTTGCAGGTAAACCTTAGTGTTGTGCTACATGCATGAATTGTTTTGAGAATTCTTTTGTGTCGTGAGAAAGTTAAGTATATTTCATGAAAAGTGCCAAAGCAATCAAGAAAAACTAAGGGTGGAAAGGCATGCAGTTAAAAAAAACTTACTTTGTGAATGATATTTGCCTTAAAAAAGTCTATAAAAGAGTACTGAAATAAACAGACTTTGCTATTTGAAACGTGCAATCACTTGTTGTCATCCTTGCACATCTTCCACTGGCCACGCGTGATCCCATTTGTATGCTTGCCATCAGTCCTATGCATCATGTTACCTTAATCTTTATATTGTGTTTCTTATGCAAGGAGTCAATGATTTGAGGTAAGATTTCCATGTTAAGCAGAGGCCTCTGCAGGTCATTCGTCCACTCAAGTGTGGATTCAACCTCCATTGAACGGGACTCAAGTTTTCTTTCGTATTTTGGCCTGAAGGATCGCGGTACATTGCTCTCAATTCCTTGGTGTCTCCGATCAAGGATAATTGTTAAGGAGAAGGTCTTAGCTGTCCAAAGGCACCAGAGCAGCATGGCAACCAGACCACAGAACAGCAGAATGGTAAAAGTGTCCAGCCAGATACTCTCGCAGTGACGCTGGCTGCACTCAGGAAGGTCTGCCACTGTCAGCTTGGTGATGGCTTTGTGTGCCAAATTGGGCGGCGTGGCACAGGTTGGGATTCCCACCACTTCCCCATGGTCCTCGAGCCAGGCCTTCAGATACAGAATGTCACAGTCACAGTGCCAGGGGTTGCCAGATAGGTTGACTACCATTAAGCCGTGCAGTGAATCCAGTCGTCCCGGCTGCACGGTGGTCAGCTTGTTGTCCTGCAGGTAGAGTTCTTTGGTGCTGGGTAGCACGGGAGGCACATCTGTCAGACCCTTCGCTCGGCAGTCAAGGGAGAGTCCAGAGGGTCCAACCGCAGAGCAGTGGCAGGAGTCTGGGCTGGTCAGTGCCCCAGAAGAGGCCAAGAGAATTAGGAGAGCTAATGCTGGGACAGCATGCATCCTGCATGGGGAACAATGGGGAACAGAGGCAGGTTGTGAACAAACATACAGTGAAGGGACTGAGTCACATCACTTTTGCTTTTGATTTCGTCCCTTCATCAGTAACCCTTGAATAAGTTATGGAAGTTGCATCTATTTATTTTCAAATACTCACGATCATTTAGGGCTGACTTGTGGAAAAGAAGGTAAATATTGGGAAGTTAAAAAAGCAACAATTTTAACTGCCTTTAATGACATATATCCAAGTGTTCAATTACATGACATAAATGGCCAAATGACAACATTATGATTTTCCAGAAGCCAGTCAAAGGCACTCAAAAATATAATTAGCACTATATGAAGGTATATGACTCATGTGCTGGATGTGTGGAATAAATTGTAGAGGACTGAGAAGGTCACCGGTTCAGCTCTCAAGAAATGGATATTTCTATTTTATCTTGCAATTTTTTATCCTGCATTTACCTGTGTAAGCATTCAAGACATCTGCTGATCCATTAACGAATATAAAATGTGAATATAAAAATATGAATGCACATAACCATGAATAAAGTGTGATGACCCTTACTAAGTTTACATATGAGTAAGTTGTAGAACAATTGCATCGCAAATAGTCAAAGGCTTAAATTTAAAAGTATACAAGCAGAGAAGCGCAGACATTTCTAGCAGTTTCTAGCGGGTGTGGTTTCTGGGGCATTACCTTCAATCGTCAAATCAGTAATGGAGCAGGCGTTCGCGGTTCCAAACATCCTTCTGCCTGAGGTAGGTCAGCACGTTAAAGTCCTCTTTGAGGCCAATTGCCGCTTTTGGGCGCAGCTTAAATTTTTCTCACATTCAATTTACCACATCCCAGTAATAAATAATGTGGGAAGACTGTAAAAAACACATGTACACATAAAGGCTGACTGGATTCAAGTTTGGATCATGTGACCGCCACAAAAACTTGCATGGAGGTGAAAGATAAGAGTATCTCTTCCAGCTGCCTTGCGAGGAGGCTGTTAGGGAGGCATCTACATGCCTCACTGCTAGGAGAGCCGTCACTAAACCGAGGTGCTCATCTATTGGCACTGCTTATCCAAGATAAAGCAGATAAAGAAATATACTTTTTTATACTTCTATTGGTTGTGAAAGAAGCTGTTGCATGCTGTTAATTAAATAAATAGCGTCACAGCCTACAAGCATTTTACTAAATCAGTAACACATTTGAATAGTTACTTTACAAAAAAGCTGCCCAAGCTGTAGCAATTGAATGTCTTGCTCTTTTCTTTATTGACATTGACGTTATATTCATTTATTTTGCAGACACTTTCATCTAACTATTGAGAAAACGAGTTCAGCAAGTCCATGTCACAATTGGGGGTTAAGGGCCCTGGTGAAGTGCCCAACGTTGACATCACTATGACAACCATGCGATTTGAGCCTTGGGATATAGATCAGTAGTACTAGCACAGCAATCTGACCCACTGAGCAACAGCCTGCCTTTCCTGAAATTTTCATTTACTCTAGTTTTTATCAATGCAATTGCTGTGCAGTTGTGGATGATTAAAGGTGGAAAACTGGAAGAAAACAACATAATTAAATAGAAAATTGATATTCACCTAGTTCAGTTAACTAAAAATAGGTGAGAAGAAGGCTTACACTTCTTTGACTATCAGGCTTCTCAGCATGTGAAATCACAAAATAAATTAACATTAAATGGACTCAAAGCAGTCAGGATTTTATATTTATCTTTAATAATGCAACAACATATCATTCATATATGTCGTGTTCATTTCTTGTATTTTTCTTTCCATCAAGAATAAATGACTGTCGGTGTGTAAGAAAACAGTTTATTACCATTGGCTGGTGTCAGAAGAATATGAAAAAACAAAAAAGCAATGCAGCAGGGTGATAGTCCACCTGGTCAGCCAGGCAGTGCTGGGCAACCCATTAGGTGATACAGGCGGCCACCCAGGGCGCAAGAAGCATGGTGGGTGCCACACACCTTTTGAGACAAAGTGAAAATGGGTGCCTAGGGTGCCACATGGGCGGACAGCCAGGTAAACAAGTCTCTTTCAAATAACTTTATAAAACATGGATAGTAATTCTATGTGTACAGGCATTTTTTATACAGTAATCCAGTATGCTAAGAGAAGTACTCAAATCCGGATATGATGTCACAGATACACAGATATGATGTCACAGATACACAGATATGATGTCACAGATACACAGATATGATGTCACAGATACACAGATACATTTTTAGTTACAGGGAATGAGGTTTATTGTTATATTTTTGTATATCTGTCTGACAATGATAGCGGTATAGCTGAGGAGGAGGAGAGACAGGAGTGTGATGCTGAACACTGCCACAACCCACCCAACGTCCACCAGGCAGCCCAGCTCACCAGCGTCTCCGCAGCTGGGGTACTCATTTCCCATCAGCCTAATGATGCTTTTCTGGGTACCGTCAGGGAGGGAGCAGAATGCTCCTTGTGTCACCACCTGTCCCCCCTGGTCCTCCAACCAGTGCTTCAGGTACAGCACCTTGCAGCCACACTCCAGGTTATTGCCCTGCAGCCACAGGACCTGCAGCTGGGATAGCTGGTCCAGGCTGCCCGCCGGGATTTCACGGAGACGGTTGCCCTGGAGATCAAGGATGATGGTGTTGCTGGGCAATGCCGGGAAAGGGTTGTTGTCTGAAATGGCACAATACACCCACTGGCCCCTCTCAGCCAAAGGGGAGCAGATACAACTGGCTGGGCAGGGTCCCACATCTCCACAGAACAGCAGCAGTAGCATGATCATGATCGATCCTCCCAGGCATCCCATAGCACGTTACGCCCTCCTTTATCCTAAATGGCTGCAGAATTTTTCGCTCTGATTTCCTTCACTTTAAATGTGGAGCATAAATAAGTCCAACAGAAAATATGAGGTAGATCGAACAATAATGAGGCAGATGAAGAAGCAACTACCAGAAACTTTATCAAATGAAGAAAAACATCCATCAACAAGGCAAACAGTCATTTTAACTATACTCAAATATATTTTAATAACATTATACTATAACATAGACTAAATTAATGCCATACTAAGTTTAGTTTAAGATTAAGAGCATTAACACTTGAATTTTTCGTACCTTGCAGTTAGTAGTGGCCAAAAAGCGTCCTTCATGAACTTCAGGGTATACTGGGGGCATTTCAAACGCTTATCTTTGACATGGTGGCTCAAAAGTCAGGAAGGAAGTTCTTGCACTTGGGTTTTTTTATGCAGCGGTGCAGTTTTAAGCTTTATTGCTATAGTACTTTCCATCCATCCATCCATCGTCTGTATTCTGGGTCATGGGGGATTTCATCTATCTATTTGTATATTATTTTTTCAATGGCACAGGTAATGATAAAACAAGTAAAATCAAATGCAACCCTCAATATTTTGCATGATATCCTCTCAGATCAGTTCTAGCCCAACTTTGTCACAAACATTGGCTAGTACGAATCTAATTGGCTATTGGCTATTACGAATGAGAATATAATGTGGTAACTGCCCAGGTCCAAAAAGTTTATAGTCAGTGATATATAATGAAATTTGAGAAACCTCACAGATACATGTAAATACATGGAAGCATAAATATGACACCTGAAATCCATTTGAAATAAAGGAGGCTACAGCTGCAACATTACATTATTCTGATATCAACAGCAGGGTGACATACAGTAGTGGCTCAATCAGGAATGCTATTGGCTCACACCTGCAAGGCTGTGGAATTGACTCTTGTGTGTGTCTGTGAGTGTGTGTGTGTGTGTGTGTGTGTGTGTGGGGGGGGGGTACTGCAAGTTCTCCTTTGCATGCTGTAGTCCCAAGACATGCAGTTCGGCTAACTGGTATCTCTACATTCCCTGTAACAGAATTACATTCCCCTTTGCTGTCTGATTGTCTGTAGGATCCCCTGCAACACTTTTCAAGTAAATTGGTGGGGATATGAATGGCTATCAGCAGCTGTTCAATATTTCAAACACTTGCATCATTTTTAAAAAATTGTCTCTTCAGTGATCGTGTTTGGGAAAAAAAAACACAGACACACTCACACTCTATTAATTTCTATGGGCAAAACCTTCATCCTCACTATGACTACCCAGGGGTTACATGAGCTTGGGCCCAGAGAAGTCAGTGGCATTGGATCATGTATAGATATGGTTTCTTCTTTGCATGGTAGAGTTTCATCCTGCATTTGTGGATGCAGCAACGGGCTGTTTAGTCATAGATGGTGGTTTTTGGAAGTGTTCCTGAGCACACATAGTCATTTCCACTATAGAATCGGGTCTGTTTTTAATGCAGGGATGCCTGAGGACCTGAAGATCACGACTATCTAATATGAGTTTTTGGTCTTGTCCCTTGCGTATAGAGATTTCTCCAGATTCTCTGAATCATTTAATGATTTTATGTACTGTAGCTGACAAAATTCCCAAATTCTTTGCAATATTACATTGAGGAACATTATTCTTAATTGGTTGCACTACTTTCACAGAGTGGTGAACCTCTCCCCATCTTCACTGCACAGAGACTCTGCCTCTCTGGGAGGCTCTTCTTATACCCAATCATCTCACTAAATTAACCTAATTTGTGAAATATTCAACCAGGTGTTTCGTTTTAGCACAACATTTCCAGTCTTTTGTTGCCCCGTCCCAACATGTTGCTGGCATCAAATTCAAACAGAGCGTATATAAAGCAAAATTTCTTAGTTTCAACATTTGATATGTTGTCTTAATTCTATTTTTAATTAAGTGTGGCTTTTTATGATTTGCAAATTATTACATTCTGTTTTTATTTACATTTTTACACATCGTCCCAACTTCTTGGAAACGGGATTATACTTAACCATTAGTAACCAAACAAAATACAAGACTTTTGGCATTTTTTTTAACTAAAAACCTGTACATGCACGCACGCACACACACACACACACATGCACGCACACACGCCTTAGCCAGCAGGGGGCAGTATCAGCTAATCTATTCCCCCAGAAACACCAAACCACCCCCTGAGCAGGGTGACATGGCTCTGTGTGTCGTGCTGCTGCTTCCCTTCTCCAGCCTTGGCCTTTCATTGAATCCTTTCTCCACTATGTCTGTGCGCTATTTACTGTACATGGTGTCCCTGTGTGACTTTCCTCCTGCAGACACAGACAGATTGCCTTGTGCTCCTTGGAATAGACTTCAGGCTCCACTGCAAAACTGTACTGGATAAATGGTTAGAAGATTCTACTGGGACTATCAAACTGAGTGCTGTCCATGTTAATTCCACTATGATATAGATAAAAAAAGATAATCAGATTATTTCTGAAGGTATCTGCTTTCCTGGGGGCTGATGTACTTGCGCACGGTACGCCTAACTCAGCACAGCTCACCACAGTTCCATTTTACATAACTTATTTATTTTGTTTTCTTAACATTATCACAGTTATGGTTTTACATCAACAAGATCTTATGAACTACTTACAAACATAATGCATATTAAAATGAACACACTCTTTTCCCTCTTCAATGGTCATGTTAGTCTTGAGCTTGAAGGACAGACCTGCTCCAAATTCAAAATTTATATTTTTCAACAGTCTTCATTTAACATATATACCATGTGACCATTCAGAACGGCTGGTGGTGGAAGAAATGTGTGTAATGAGTATTTGTATTGTAGGTGACTGACAGGAGTCCCCCCCCCCCCCCATGTGACAGGAAGTGTTGCAACTAAAATAGAGACTATGTACAATTAGCTTCCCCTTTTGAAAGTGTGGCTGGTCTGATCTGACAGCAAATGGCGTCTCCACCCATGATCCCTTCCTCAGTCCTGCCTTTGGATGGGTGGGGGTCTGGTGTTGGTGTTTTTAATGCTTGGGCAAAATGCAAGCCACTTCACAAGTCACACGGCAAAAATGCAGATCAGTGGGTCTTCGCTGGGCTTCATAAAAAAGTGACACTGGAAAAGTGCTGAAGTCATGTGTGTCTGCAGCCAGTGGAGCAGAACGGTGCGGACCCCCAGGTGGGGTTCTGTGCGGTCTCAATGTCCATGACTGTCCAAGAATCCATACAGTCCTTGTGCAATAGAATTGTTACACTGCTTACCTTTTTACTTACAATCCTTTATCGACTTGAAAAGGAAAAAAAAAACACAAAAACCACATTAATTACTTGTTCCTTATTCTTCAGAACCTGAATGTGACTTCAGCATATAGCCGAACAGGAGTCCTGATTCATGTATTTGCTGCAACTACAAAACAAACCCTGGACATTCTAGCAGTGCTGTTTTTGAAAGTCCTTTTGTTATGTACAGTACTAGACAAATATATATTTTTAGTAATGTTAGCTTTTTTCAAATGGCTCCATGTGCTGAACAAGGGCAGGTCCCGTATTGCAATGTCCTTTCTTCATAATACATTTAGATATCATTGTAATATGCTTTGTAAAATGTATACATGTACTCTTTTGCACAACTGAAACTGTGGGTTTGCACTGTACATTAACTTTATATATTTACAAAGTGAGAAAAAAAACTAACTTTGATCAAGAACAACCTGTAGTAACATAATCTACTGTTATTACAATTCCATGAAGAAAAGGTTACACATTGTAATTTATTAACATTTAGCTCCAACGACAGTCAAGAGTAGCACTGATTTATTCTGCAAATATACAATATGTAGAGAACAGCCTCAATATATTGACATAACATGCAAGAATATTTTCCTGGACAGTCTTTGTTACTGCAAGACAACAGGCCTCAAAGACCAGTGAGACAGTAAAGCTGTGGAGAGAAAATGATCTGGTGACACAAAAACAAAAAGAAAAAAAGCAATGCGACAGGAAATGGACAGCATGGAAAATGAATCAATTTTTGTTTCAGTATATGTTTTTTTATATACCTATTGCACATATAATTAATTGGATAATAAAAAATTTAAAATGTACAAACTATAAAAAAAGATTTCCCCCTAACAGAGTTAAGAGCATTTCCCTTCCATAGGCTGGGTGAGGTTTCAGGAATATATCAGAGTTAACTAAAAAAAAGAAGCCTCAATTTTTCAAGGCCCCTCCGTCAGTACCTGCCCATTCTCTGCCTCCAGCACGAACTGCTAGCAAAGATTTGGCTCTAAATGAGGTCAATAAATTGCAGTATAATGCCTCTTTTTTTAACACATGCACTGAGGCCGTGGTGTGCTATAGCAAATAAGACCGTTGTATCGTGACTCGTCCCTGCACCTTTGTGGCGGAGCGTCGTGAGGCCGCAGTGCTCTTGTATGCATGCGATTGCTGCCGGCTTGACGTGCTGACGGTTACAAGGCCTTGTAAGAAGAAGTAAAACGGAACAAGAAAAACAAACGACATCCAGCTGCCGTCAGCCCCCAATTCCATTTTGTGTCTTGCTTTGTCTCTATTCAGTTTCCCCTTCTGTTTGAAGTTGGGTCACCCATTGATAAATGGATAGAGTACAGTATTATGCTTTGCGCCCTTTCATCCCTGAAGAACTTGCTTATAGAGGTGTATCCAAACTGCACCCCACTGAGACTAACAGGAGTCTAATTATCTACAAGCACTAATTGCCTAAAACCACAGAGTATGACATGAGGCAACATTAGATGTTTTCTCTTTCCATTATTGAGAATAATTGGTGCTTTTACTATTCTACAAAAGGTTATAGGCTTAATGTACAGAGCACAGTAGACTAAAACTGTTATAGCACTAGTACTTGGCACATACTTCAGATTGCTTGACGGCAACACCAAGTTCAGATCTGCGGCTCCAGTAAAAACTGAAACCACATGTTTTATGACTGGTGCTTCTCAGACTCCTTTCTTAGTTGCTGGTCTAGTCATTCTGCAAACTAACGTCCTACTCTTGAACTACACGAAACTGTAAAGTGCGCAGAACTGAGTTTGGCCAGTTTTTAATTTTACTTTTAGCTTAATTTTCACATTTGCTTCCCCATTACAAAGGAAGGAGCCATAATCTTCATTCCTGACTTGTTGTAGGCTCCAGAAGGGAAGACAAAGAAGCATTTTGAGAGTGTTGTGATCACTAGAGCTACTACTCTCTGTGTAGTCACTGTGTAGGGACTAGTCTGCATGATCTGAAATGATAATCATGCAATGATGAAATGGCTCCCTGGCAGACAGTCGGAGTAGGCTCTGAGGAAACAAATCTCCGAGTGATGTGGAGGAATGGAGTCTTTTGACGTGTTTTCCCTCCATCCAAGCCAGCAGCCGGAGGGGTTGCCAGCCAGAAGTGACCGCCCCTGTGGCTTCTCACAGCATCTCCTCTACTGGCGTTGCTGATTAGAAAACTGGGCCTTTCCCTTCTCCCGCCTACACCTTACACCACGGTGCTGATGCCACTGTGTTTAGGTTTGCCACTGCTACCGGGGACTGGGCCGTGGTGGTGAGATGCATGCTGGGAGTGGATGCCGTGGCTGTGCTGGGAGTGGGGGTGAGGTGCGTAGGCTGGATGCTGGCGGTACTGGTGGGGTGGGTGGTAATGATGATGGTGGTGGTAGGGAGGTGGGTTTTGTTGGGTGTGGCAGAGCTGGGCATGAAGGGCGTGGTGCTCCACCTGGGTGCTATGGTGCAGTGTGGAGGGGTGGGGTGTGTGCGAAATAAGGGTGGGGTGCTGGAATGAGGCCTGATGGGAATGGTGGCTGTGCGCCGAGGAAGACTGGGGTTTGCCCCGTCGACTGCCGAACAGAGTTCCCAGGAGCGAGGAGGAGTTGGGAGCGGACAGGTGGCCGCGCGGAGGCCCATCGTGGGAGGCAGCGGCCCTCGGGTGCGCATGGGGGCTGCTAATGATGGAGCCCTGGGGGGGGGGGGGGGGACAACAGAGTGCCGTCACTGCTCCTGCCATCCACCAGAAGCATGCAGCAGTGACGCCCAGGACACTGCCTCACAAAAGAAGGGCTCCACATTCCTGCCCCCTAGTGGCTGATTACAGGTAGCATGCAAAAAGATGCAGAGAGAAATGCTAACAAAGCAGCTGTATGGTTAATTGCTAGCATAGCAACTGTACTTCAACAAGCATAATTTCCACAGCATTATATACCCCCCGTTGTTTAGATAGATGTTTATGAGGAAGAAGCACTAAACCTGACCTTATTAATGTGGGCTGGAAATGTATCAGCTTTTCATCTTTGTGATAAATCTTTGAGGTTCAAGTTATTTCACATACTTTGAAAGCAACAGCTATACTGCAGACCAACAGGATTACATTAAAAAGTCCGGAGAAATTTTATAGATAATATTGCTCATATGCATTGGGCAGAACAACCTAGAAGTCATATCGACGATATGCAGGGGCTATCATTGGCTTAGCTTATAACTTCACACGGAGCTGCAATTCTTTATTTCAGTAAGATGGGCATGTGAGGCAATTACAATTACAACTACAAAGAAACAATTACTGATTGAGCCATGGAACAGAGATCTTCATAGCTATGCAGTGAATTTGACGCTAAAAATTAGCTGAGAATATTATGACAAAGGCCTCCACTGTGTTACACCAAAACATGCCAAAGAAAACTCTTGACAAGCCTGACTGGCTGAGCCATGCTGCTTCAAATTCTAAATGGACCAAGGTATAACCATTAAGGAAAAAGTGACAATCACCCACTAACAGAATCTGCTAAAAACACCAAAGGCAATTCAGAAAAGCCCAAAAGTGAAGAACCTGGGATGAGGATCGCAAGGATACATCACTGACGGGGACTCAATTGCAGAAGACTATAAAATAGCACTTGCTTCATGGATTCGTACCAAATCCAACATTTGGTTATATCAATGAGGCAAATCACTAAATCACCAAAAAATGGTTAGTTTTCTGATCACGATATGACACCAACAGGTTTTGTATATGAAATGAATGGGTTCTATTATAGCTTAATGCACATTAGCATTTACACTGAGATTGTCTCCGGCTCATTAAAAGGGATAGATGACTATTTAAAGCATGTAATGGAACTCATATCCTTCTCTAAGACAATAAACAGTATCAGTGGTAAGAATTGACCGGAGTATGAAAGGACCATGACTGACAAAGCTAAGAGGATGATTTATTTGGAATCTTTTTTTTTGTTTTTGTTTGGATTGAATTATATTAATGATTTGCCTAATGGGGTACAGTCTGATTGTGTACCATGCCGCAGGTCAGTAGAATAACAAAAACAAATAGCTTGCCGGTCTCCCAACAAAAGTGAGCAATACTCTCCTGACAAAACTCTGGCTAAATTTGTTGGCATTGGATGCTCCTATTTGTATGTCTAATGAGAGACTTGGAAAAGCAAAGAAGTGTTATTCCTGTTTTTGCCTTTTCATACCATGACAAATGTGATAAAAACCACATGTTTCTGTTCAGCCTGACGACATCTTTTCTGACCATGGTGTGAGCTGGTTATATATCAGGGCTTCGCAAGAAGTGGCAATAGGTGGCGCTACATAGGGGACCAGTGATGTGCAGAGGCTGAGAGGGAGTTTCAACCAACTGGCAGGTTGTGGTGGAAGGAGATACCCAACCAAATTTGCAATCCCTGTGCAGTCACTGAATTAAGTAGTTGCACTTTAAAAAAACCAACTGAAAATATAAAAAAGATAAACAAAAGTGAATCACTAAAAAAAAAACAAAACATTGATCAGGGACCAACACGCTTGAGAAACGATGGTGGATGAGTGGGATTAGTCAGGTCATGCTGAGCTACAGAAAGGAGAGAGTGGTCAGCAGGCCTGGTGAGCGATGCAGCACCCCTCCCACGAGAGGCAAGTCTGACAGCAAAATGCAGGCAGGCCAGGCATGCACATTGGTTCAGACAGGCGGCTAAAGATTACCCACAGCAGAAAAAAAAAAACAAAAAATAGGAAAAAGGGTGCAAAAGGAAAAGAAAGAAAGATGCTTTTCAAAGAGCACATCATCACACAGAGAGTAGGCTTACAGGGCTGGCCTCCTACTTACTTCCATATTGCTGTCTAGAGATCCTGCACTGCTGCGACGCCCCCGCTTGCCTGCCCGGGACATGCAACACCACAGATTAGAAATGGACATTTCTGGGGTTATACAGAGGTGCCTACATCCCTCATCCCTGCCGGTGGGGTGGGGCCACTGCGGCTGCATGGTAGCACAGGAGGGGATTGCTCTGACGAGGGCGGGGGATATTTTGAGGGAGCAGGAGTTAGGTGGGGGAGCTACAGTAATATAATTCTGCCATGTGGTGAGGTGCTGTACACCATAATATGTTTTTAACTGGGCAGGACACTTCTACTGTTGATATCCAACATAAAAATAAAAGTGCTATGTCACCAGGGGAGATAACAGGAGAGTGACAACAGCCTCTGCGGAAACAGAAGCTTTAGAAAACCAGGAGAGGTGATGACCACTCAAGGGCTAGGCCTTTATACGCAAGCAAAGGAAAAGCAGCCCCAGATTTACCTGGGCTAGTATTCAGGTGGTATGGAAGTGAACAGGCAAGAGCCAGCACAAGCTGCCTGAGGCTCTGAGGCTCTGTGAACAACCCGCACAGCCAAGGTGGGAGTGGTTTGCCGTCGATGACTTAATGTGGATGTGACTGACACGTAACTCCTAATGTTAATTTGAAAGGAAGACTGTAATAAAAAAAAAACAAAAAACAAAAGAGATAAAAAACAAAAGCAAAGTATCATGGGACAAGGTGAGGAAATAAAATCTAAATCCTGCCATATAACTGCAAAATAAAAGCAAAGACTGTATTCCCAAAAAAAATATCATCACCAGGAGGAGGTCACTTAGTTACAAAACAAAACCCCAGATTGTGACCTAAGTGAAAAAAGCACAAATATCCGGACATAGAACAACACATGTAGACATACAAACCTTTGTCGAACATCAATCCCCTCGACTATCATTTTTCTAACGGTTGTTTAACGTTTGCCTGACTAGTTTGGGCTTGCAACTTTAAAAAGGTCCGTTTAGATTTAAAGTTTAAAGTGTTAGAGGAGAAAGCTCTCCATCATCTGAAACAAAATACTCCGGTATAAAATATAGTTTTAGTGATCATAATCAGGCTCCATCCTATTAGATATTAATAATAATATTATAGTTATTAAAGTACATTATAAATAATATAAAATAAGGCTTTCAATTTGAAAATTACGAGAACCATGTAATGAACAAAAACATAAGATCTAATTTTAAATATCAAGGATGAGACAAAAATGTTAACTAGGAAGTAAAAGACTACTTCTTATTTTAGAGAGCTTGTACAGTAATTATTCTGTTGGTTTGCAATTTTAATTCTCCCTTTTTTCATTTGTCTAATTATTGTGTTCATAAATATATGAGACTCATAAATATGGAATATAAAAATATAGGTATAAAATATATGTCAAATAATACTCATAAAATATAAATAAATATAAAATTTAAAAATATCTGGGAAATTCTACAGTCTAAAACTATTGTTAAGCTTAAAAGCTTTTGTGAATTTTTTCTATGGCTGGTTCCTCATTCCTGCACTGACACTGCAGTGTGACATATGGCATTTAGAAAATAATTTAAAAATGTAATAATTTAAAATTTAAATAAATAAATAAATAAATATTTTAAAAAATATTTAAAAATAATTCCAAATTTATTGGCAATTAATACAAATAGACACACTTTATCTTAATATTTCCATTCCTTGATTCCATCCTTATTAGTGTTTTGGAAATTACAGGTTAAAAAATGTATACCATGTACAAACATAGCACAATAAATATGGAAACACACATTATACAGTATTCACAATGTCTCTGCTTGTTTTTTATTGTGTTAGAACATTAATTATGATGCATTATGCTTTAGCCAGCAATGCACGATATGAAAGACACAATGAGTAATGAATTTGGTGGTCAACATTTTTGTTGGATCAAACAAGGCGAATGATATGTGAACAAAATGTTATAGAAACAGTAAAGAACTGACAATGAGATATAATCAGGAAAATCAAGCAAGTGCTTTCAGAGAAGATTTCGGATAACATGTTTATACAGTGCCTCCGAATTAGGGTAAATTTGAATAATTTGATGGGTCACCTATATATTATCAGTGTACAAATCACAGTAAGTAAAATACCATCAACAGACCAATTTGCAATGAGCATCAATAATCCATTAACAATTACTCCAGGACACCTAAAACCCATATGACTCAATGACTGATTTCTGAAAGTGTACCTGAACGGGAACATCATCTATCCCTCTTTGAGACATGCCTCTCTAACAGAAGCTCTTTCCAAAGAAAGGTTCTGCTCCAACCACATTTTTCTGGACTCTACTTTCTCCATGTACACACCGCCTCACATTCAGCTCCGGACAACCGAACTAATTTGGCCTCCATGCAGTTCAGCATCTTCACAGGCAAACAAGCTCTTCAGTATGAGGTGAACAGGAGCCAAAGCTCACTTTAGGTCTGTGCTCAGCAGAAAGCCACCCATCGCCGTCTACCCGGATTATGCGCGAGCGGTCTGCCTCGTCAGTGCCTCGCGTACAGGAAACCTGTGCAGTCTTACCTGCTTCTGAGAGGTCCCGCAGCGAGCTACTCAGGGCGCTCCTCTTCAGGCCCTCCCCCATGGCGTAGCTGTCATCCAGGCTGCCACGGCTCAGGTTCCCATTCCCAGAATCCTTCTTGAGGCCTGAGCTCTGGGACATGCTGGGCCGGACAATACCCTTCTGCTTCTCCAGTTCCGCTAAATGGAGCATATATTCAGGTGAATAGCATGTCATCGCTAAATGAATTTGCTCTACTTTCCTAATTTTTCTCATTCTGCTATGATGAGTTTGATGAGAATACATTAATTTGCATGATCTTCTTCTGTAATACCAGCAAGATGATACAGATTTGTCCTTTAAACTTCATCGCTTACTTTCCTTTACCATTTCCATTTAGTATCTGTTCCTCCCATTTTAATTGTTTTTGTGTATTTTATCTGCAAGCTGGTATTGTGAAGGAGTTTCTCACACTCTATCCTGTACTTTTCCATTTCCTGGACCTCTGCGATGGACTCTCGCAAATCATCAGTAAACTTCTTACGATCCTGGGGATTTGGGGCATTGAAGTTGATAAGGACTTTCATATCTGCCCCAGGTACAGCTGATGTGAGTCTAATTCCATTGGGGTAATCTGAAACAGAATGAATGGAAAAAGTCTAGAGGATCTTTTTGTAGTAAACAAATAGGTTCTGAAGCACCTATTTGCAAAGTTAAACCAACTGGGTCCTTTGCTCGGTCACTATGGCAGCCTCATCAGGAACCAGGAGCCCATTATGTGATGGGTCTGGCATCCGGTACTTACATTGGTTCTCGAATAGGAGTACTTGCATCCCATAGAGGGAAAAGGATTGTCGAAAGCTGTAGGTCACCGAATTCTTCTTCTTCTGAAAAATCTTTGTAACCTAAAGAAACAAACATTTTTAAAAGATAGGTGGGATTAGAGCTACATTAATGTATAACCTTACCTGAATGAATGCCAGGACAGATGCGATTTGTAGAGGAACCTCTACCGAAATCCATTATGCCCAAATATCTTGTGTCCATGATTTAGGGCTGTGCTCATAATTGAACTCAAGTAAACATTTGTTGCATTTATCCTTGTAAATAACAGTATCAGACGCAGTGGAGGCAGAAATAGGTGGTTTCTAAGTGTACAGGAGCTTTTTGGACAAAGATAGCCTTAAATTAATCTGTAACTGGATGAGGAAAATATTGAGATCACAGAACCAGAGAATATTCATGAGGAGTGAAGAGAGCGCAGCGTACCACAAGAAGATCATTGAAGAGGAAGATTTCCCTCTGATGGAGACCCAGTTTTTGGATCTTGTTGGTGTCGGGTACTTCAAACAGCCTGCAGTAGCACACTAGTCTCCGATGGGGCAGAGACAGCACCTACAAGTAGGAAGTGGTCCTATCAGAAGTCTACCTCTACAAAAGATTATTGAACCCTTCAGGAAAAGTTCATTTCTGGAGTATTTTTGGAAACGGACAATTTTATGGAGACTGTTTTGTCAGGATCAACAACTGTCAGTTGTTCAATAATTCAGGCTTCCACAGAGGGGCTCTAAGCTGTCGCTAAGCTGCTATAGCTTGTTTGAAAGCCAGGAGTATCGCATAAATTAAACTCAGATATCATAAAAATTTAAGCACACTCATTATGTAATTCAACTATCAATTATCAATGGAAAAACTACGCCTGAATTTTTGCATGGGAAAAAAAAAATATTTTTAAATAAAAATAACTCACCTACAATATTTGCAAATCCTCTTATATATTGCTTGTTTAAATGCTATTACAAATGGCATGTTTGTCTTAGCGGATATCTTCATATAGGGTGATTTATAGAAGCTTACTTTGTATATCATTTATAAATTACGGGTAATTCCAGGCAGCAATATCAAATAATCAGAAAAAGCCAAGTAAAAGGCTGACCACTTTAGAGTTCACAAATTGAATGGACTGTTAACTCCAGAAATCGGAATCATTTTTTATGGAGGTAATGAGACCATTCAGAACACTTCAAATTATGCCTCATCGTTTACTTTAAGATTTTCAAGGAAATCAGGGAAAGAATTATTGCATGTGACGCATAAGAAATGAATAGTTACTTACACATCCAAGGCCCTGATGTAGTGATCCAATCTGCAGTGCAGGCACAGAAAGATAGCAAGAGAATGTGAGGCTTCTATATTCTGAGCTGTACGAGCACAAAGCACTTTTAAGATCATTAGCAAACCTATAATGTAATAATTACTCTGTTCACAGTCATGTAAGATGTAAAAGCAGGTGACTGGAAAACATCTTAGTTACAAATGATGAAACTGATGCTCCTATATGGATCCAGCAGGACTTACTGGCTTTTTGCCCACAATGAGCTTTTCCACCTTCTGAACCTGAGACACGTGGTCTTCATTGGTTTTCAGCTCCCGTTTTTGGATCCTTTCGTAGATTCCAATCAACATTTCCCGTGGGATGTCTTCTCCATCATCAACACCTGGGGATGGCATCATCTGGTCATTAGCATACACAAACACGCACACACACACATATAAAGGTATACAGTACTTATGAGGACACCCTGACAAATCCCTGGTTTATAGGGACACACCTTTCCAAGCATACTATCAACAAGAAACTTACACACGCAAACATACACACACACACACATACACATGAAAGCTTATAGCCCAAATAAGTTGGATATTAAAGGAACCAAGGTTTAAACATATCAAGTTTTTATTGACCTGAAAGTATATTACATAACTTTTAGTGAAACAATATACTTTGTGCAAGCATTTAAATATGAAAGGGACAGTTGAATTCACTCCTTAATTAGAACTGTCTCTTACTGCATAAAGTGAAAGATCATCAAAATGTCTGCTACGTAAGGGCTGCCCGCTCACCTCTCAAATTCTTGACAAAGTCCTCTAGCTTCATCTTCCTCTCAGGTTTGACGTTGGGGCTGTACATGTCCGTGTTGAGGAGGATGATGGCAAAGGCCAGGATGAAGATGGTGTCTGGGTTCCTGAACTGCCGTACTACTGCGGGGTTGCAGATGCAGTAGCGCTGGCTATGGTGGGGGAAGGAATTTGTTCAGACTAGGTCAGCAGTGACTAAGTCATTAATCCTAGCTATAGGCCAATAGTACTGAAGCGAGGAACACGGTCAAGTAAAAGTCAAGGGGAAAAACTTAAAGAAGACATGACACCAAAAATCACTTTCTACAGCTGATTGACTTAGACTCTTCTCCCAGTTTTATGTAATACAATGTATACAATTTGTAGATCATTTCATGATGTTCCTCATATTCCTCAGCTCACTGTGATTATTTTCTTGGTATCTGGCACGATTTTCAGCAGAGTTGTTCATCTCCCACCTATTTTTGCATAACATTTTTATAGCAACCTGAAATGGTTTGCAACCTTCCAATTTGATGTATATATTAAATCACAAGAATGTTATCTTCGCAAACGAAACTGGATTTTAAGCTGGATTTCTCCTCAGATTTCATTGGAAAATGGAGTACAAACTTTCCGTTTACCAGTGAATTTCATGTACACAGAATGCAGAGGTGAATCAAATTGAATTTAGTACACTTTCTTTTAGATAAATTTTAATTATCTGATGAATATTTCATATGGTTTTGTGAGATTCCCCTTGAAATCTTTTCAGTTGTTCGCTAATACGTTGCAAAGAGTTACGCCAGGCCTGTGTGTCTCACCTAAAAGCCTCGATTAGCCTCTCCACCTTCTGTGCCTCCCCCTGGACCCGAATGTGGGCCTGGAACTTCCTGAGGGCTTCATCCAGCTCCATGCCTGAGAAGTCCATCTCATCCACCACGCAACTACCGGGCATGAAGGGCAGTGGTCAGACAGCGCACCCTTGATGTCACCAACTATGGCCTACTCTGAGAAAGGTGAAGTGAAGTATAAAGGAACCTAAACACTCATAGAGCTACCAGCAAAGGCCACACAGGTGAAACCTTCAAGAGCATGAAGTTTAGTATATGGAAAACCTCGAATTCTGGCATTTCACAAAAGTAAGGAGGGGATGATCATTTAAAATGAAGTAAGCAATTGCAAAAACATCAATGCCCAAAGATTTTTTACATTTTCTAATTCCAACTCATGACCTTGTTCATGAATACAACAACAGAGCCCTTCTATTTATGATAAGTCAAGGTCTTTAACCATTACTATGTTTTCTGACAGGATTTTCCATTATCCAATGAACCTCCTGGAACAAATTTTTACTTTATCTGTACTCAAGCCCACATGGTAGGATGAACTTGAATGTCTTCAGTGTTTTCCAAAACACATATTTGGCTAAAGTAGCTGTTTGTTTTCAATAATATTTATTGCCTAGCAATACTCACTCCAAGACATCCCTGTTGAACTGTTTCTGACGGTTTCCAAGAAACTCCCCAATCATCTGTCGGCTTAAGCCCTTCCTCTGAAGAAGGAAGTGAGCCACGCCCACAGGTGTGTCAGGAACAAATCCTCTCTCAGTCAGGTACTGGATACCTTTTTCCGGCTTCCTGCAGATAAAAAAGCAATGGGAATGTTGTCACCATAATTAGTACAAACAGCAGCTATACTGTAGGGCTCAAAAGTCTGAGACCATTTTGAAAATCTAGGAACGTTTTCATTTAATCCTATAAATAAACAAAGTTTTGACATGGGTAAGGCATATGCAAATTCCAGAGCACATCAATGGAGAAAGTCCTAATTAATAGTCAATTCAAGTTTGAGAATTACTGTAACAGAAGGGTTTATATAAGGAGATGAACAGAAGGGAGAGTGATACCACAGTGCATCAAAACAACAGTGAAACATGGTGGTCAGAATACTGAAGTCTAAGGGTGTTTTGCCAACTCAGGAGTTGTTCACCTGCACCAACTCGACTACGCCCTTGATAAAGGAAAAGTGCCACGTTATTCAGAGACATGCTACACCCTCTGGTTTGGATCTTTGTAGATAATGTTGTCAAACATATCTCAAAGCTTTGCAAGAACTAAGAAGAGCAAGTAATAGATTTTCAACCAAAAAGATGTCTTGGTCCCACCTGCTCGAGTTGCTTGGACCCACCTCCTCTATAGTCTGATTGGTTATCTCTCTGAACCAATCATTTTCCCATCTGCCCTCAGAAAATTTTTGTGCAAGTAAAACTGAAGGGGACGTATCAAATGCTAACTGGAACTACATTAAAATGCATACTGTTTCAAAGATGCAACTTTTCAATAAAATTGTTGTGTGGAAAATATAACTTGTAATGAATACTTTCATATTAAATGATAAAAAATGCAAAATAAGTGCATTTATACTAGTGGTCTCAGGCTTTTAGACCCCACTGTAAATATTTTGACATTTTCTTCATTGTTCAATATGAATGACTTCATGCTTATTTGTCCATGAAATCATTATATAAAATTACCCTTGTTTGCAAAAAAAAGCAATTCAAATGTTTTCCATTTTACAGTGTTACATAAGATGTGCTTCTTAAACAGAGCACACAGGGTCCTGGAAAAAAAACTCATTAATTTTGAAAAGCTTGGCATAGCATGAAGAGGCGGAGCCTGATCTACTGTCCTAGATGCGCACACAGCTGGAGCTGCCCATACACTGATCCTTTGTGCCAGTATTGGTTTAACAGTGTTTTTATACAGAGGAAGAGATAACTCTCATTCTGAGAAAGTTGCAACAATATCACATTACAAAGTAAAGCGAAAAAACAGAAGGAGAAAAATTTCATCCTAGAAATGAAGGTGACTACTATTTTTAAAATGGGACCAGGAAACATCACAGCATCAAAAGTAGTGTTGTCTTTCTATCTCTTATCCTACTGACAGGGATATACAGGTCATATGAACGGCCATTTGCACATCTTCTTTTATTTCCTAAACTGACAGGGAGTCAATTAAATTAATTTATATGGTAAATAAATACAGAGGAAAAGAGAAAAGAGAGTGCGTTTGGAATTTACATTTGTTCTCCCTGGGATGTGTGGGTTTCTGCCCACTTTCAGAGTAGTTTACTTGTTTGAGCCATTAACCTCAAGGGTAATGGAGGAATTACATCTGTGATGAATTACTAAACCATAACTTTGGTTATACAGGTAAAAGATCAGGTTGCACTGCAGGAATCAGCATCTTCAGATGTTGAAGACAATGCAAACAGGGGCTTCACTGGGACAGCATTGGATTCTAACAGACCAATTAATAATTACAGTCAGGAAGATTAATTATTAAATTCCCAGTGCAGACTTGGTGGAAAAGTTAAGATTAATACATTTTTTCCAAATCGCCGTTATCCTGGACAAACAGTACAAATATCTCTCAGATTGGTGAGGTTCACAGGGTCCCACCTCCAGTTCATACTCCAATGCTGTCTTAATTCATAATGTTCATGATGCCCTCAAAGTGCGATCAAAAAGCTCCCCCAGATAGCTAGCTAAGGTCCATTTGGTATATTCCAGGTCAGAGATTATGTACTAGTGTGTCAACCAGCCTTGTGCATACTAACTAAATAGTGTAGCATGTCAGTTGATGTGGAGACACATCAGAGGCCAGCAAGTGGCTCAGTGGGCTAAGCCTCTATGCCTGTGATGCGAAGGTCACTAGGTCAAGCCCAGCATTGGTACATCTACAGATAAGACGCTTAACCCCCAGTTCCCTGGGCATTGTAACAAGTGGCTGCCCATTGCAGCTTGCTCGCTCTCACCAGCCAAGAACATAAGAAATTTACAAACGAGAGGAGGCCATTCGGCCCATCAAGCTCGTTTGGGGAGAACCTAACTAATA
>JAODLD010000113.1:28612775-28636838 GCA_026781065.1 Mormyrops boulengeri
CTGCGTGGATTACCTTACATTTATCTATGTTAAATTTCATCTGCCAGGTATCAGCCCAGTCGCTAATTAAGTCAAGAGCAAATTGAGGGTGACATAAAGAGGGTTTCTACATGGGGACCAATAAAGTATCAATTGCCAGGATATGAAAAAGTAAGACATACACTTCAGCAGAAAAGTACAACTGCAAAGCAGCTGGACTTCAACTGTGACTTAGCGTCTTGTACATTAACTGTACCTTCATAATACATTAACAGAACATTAATTAACCTACATAATACATTTATGATGCAAGGAGCATTAATAAAAAGCATGTAAGTATACCTTAACATTGCATTAAAAATACATTCACCTAACAGACTCAACAGCTGTAATATGCATTAATTATAATGTTCATAATAATCTTCATTACCAAACAGATGCTGTCAGAATGACAACAAAGTATTCCTTGGATGGCGTCATCACCTCCTTCCCTCACCTAATCCCCACGCTCTCCGCACCTCTCCGCATCTCTAGCCCCCTTACACACCCTCCCCACCTCTGTGGCTCTGCGGCTGTCTTTTCATGTCACCACAAAGTGGATAGTTCAGATACAGAAAGTAAAAATGTAGACCAAGATATTGTTTCAACCAACTAGATGATCTGGATTTTTAGTTTCTGCACCTGAACTATCCACCTCTGCTTCTGAAGCCACCCTTTCCTAGCTTTGCTGCTACCTAGCAGTGCTGCTTCAATTTTGATGCAATTTGACTTAAATCACTTAAATCTTCTTCCATGTAATGGTTTGGTGAAGTGGTAATAAGATCTGTCAATTACTTTTCGAGTTATAGCACTGACAAGATTACGTGTCTGAGGCTGCCCTTCTTTTGGCAGTCACTCAGTGGCATTGCTTCATCTTTGGTGCAAGTGGATCAGTTCCATTTTTTTAATCCATAAAACACATCTAGATCCATCAAATACTTTTGGTGTAATCACACTATGACTACAACAATTTTTCTCTTAGTTAATCACCGAAAAAACTTTGTTGCATTGTTTCACAACTAGAGCCTTTAAAAGTGAAATGTGAGTTAACCTGGGTGATTTGGACTGATTACATACTTGTTGAAAAGATTGAGACCAATGCGATAGTGCCTCTTGCGGATGACGTCGTTGCTAAAGGCAGGCGAGTCCCAGCTATTGCGGGTCTCCTTGTGGTAGGTCTGCTTGCTGAGGGTCTGCTCCCGTAGGCTATCCCGAGATGATGACTCAGAGCTGCAGTTTATCGTATCATTGGAGTTAGACGTGCTGTTGACGCTGTCATTATCCCCATCTGAGAAATCTGACTCAGATTTGCTCTGTCGGTTAGTGGTGCCGTTGAGGATCAGGTGGGCCTCCAGAGGCCGGGGCCTGTGTGGCAGCAGCTCTTCATCTCGGGAGGGTACACGCTGTGGCAGCACGTGCGTGACATGCTTGGGGCTACCTTGCCCTGGGCCAGCCAAACTGCGTTTATAGGCAACCTGCCTCTTCATCGAGCCGCGGTCAGAGCGATCACTCAGTTCTGCTGAGCTGTCACTGGGTGGCTCGATGGTCAGCAGCGGCAGGTGGTCCATGCGGATCCTCTTCTCCTGGCACTCCAGTGAGGGAGTACTACGGCAACTGGTGTCCGTGTCACCCTGGTCATCTTTGTGTGCCAGAGACCAGCACTCTTGAGAATGGAGACGGATATCTGACTCTGTGCTAGAGGTCCGGTTCACAGACTGGGTCACAGGTAAAGGAGGAGAGATGTCCTCCTCATCAATAAAAAGAGTCACGTCACTATAGGACGCAGTCATCTCATCCATACTCTGGCGATCCGCAAGGTGGGAGGACTTTATCTGGTAGCCCGCCTCACTCTCCCTGTTGGGGTGCCCACGAAGCTGCTCCACCTGCACCTCATCCCCACCATGAAGGGTGCGGCAGTTCAGAGCATCGTCAATGGATTCCGCCAGCGACTTCACCTGCCTGGAGAATGCGTCCTCTAGCTCGGTGATGGCATCCGAAAAGTCACCCTGGTCAGCGGGGGGCTTCATGCTCGAGGGATCCACCATGTCCTGGTGCTCTGCCGGCACCAGAGCCCCAGCGTCTTTGCTGTCATCCCTCAAAGAGACCTGTTTGCCTTCAAAGTAAGAGCTGTGGACTTTTTCAGGTCCTTCAAAGGAAAACTGCATTCTCATATTGGACAAGACAATCCTCCGGGACATGCGGTTCTCAGACATAGAACTCCGGAGACGTTCAAAGTTCTTGTTCATCTGGTACTGCCGGAATGCAGTTTGGATGGTGCGGGCAGCATGCCGAGTTATGAAACGCCCCCCATATTTACGCTCAAGCATCTCCACCTGAAAGAGAGAAAGTGAGGTACCCATCACAGTTCAAGCTAGACATCAAAACCAATCACATTCAGCATTTCACAGCACCTTAAGTATCACTATCGTCTATATCAGGGTTCAAGTGATATATCAGTAGGTGGATAAATTTGCCCAATATTAAGGTTCCACAAACATACAGGCACTGATAATGTCTTTAAACATTTACGACGAGAAAAAGAGGTCTCACCCTGGAGAAAATGCTGAGAAGTTAGGCTTCCTTTATTATAATTTATCAGTCAAGCCTGGTACTATTAGCAAGATTGGCCAAAGAGTTGTTAAGAGATCATTAAGTGTGAGTGAGAGAAAGCTCTGTCAGTGACCAAGGGCAGTGGCTGGTGAGCTAAGCTACACGCAAACCCCTGAGGTTAGCTGTTAGCATTGTGGTTGCACACGCATGTCTTTATTTTTTAATATTTCAGCTAGTAATATTCCTCTTCTTTCACAATGATGCCCCTCTGGCTCTTGCATTGCCTTCTCACTTCATTTACTTGAACTCAGTTGCCCCATTTCCATACTCTGCCATAGCAGCTTAAAAGGCAAAGGTTCATCAAATCATCTTAAAAGGCTTTCACAGAGAGCTCCCTGATTTTCATGAAGCAACTATGTACATAAGCAGGCAAAATGAGGGAAACCAACCAATGCACGCTCATGGGAGTTTTACTTATACAAAAATGTTCTGAAGGCAGAATGAATGATGATAGATTCAGAGAGATGACCAATCAGACTGTAGAGGAGGTGAATCCAAGCAACTAGAGGAGGCAGGACCATCCAATCAGATGTCTTGGTCCTGCCTCCTTTAGTTGCTTGGATCCACCTCCTCTAAAATCTGATTGGTTATCTCTCTGAACCAATCATTTTTCGTTCTACCCCCTGAATATTTTTGTGTAAGTAAAACTCCCACAAGCCTAATTCACACCCAATGCCCAGTCTTAAAGGTCCCCTACTGTATACCACTTACCCACAATTTTAATGTGATTAGCTAAAATCTGGTAACACATGTCAGGTTACTTATCGTCACCATCGTCATCATCATCACCCTCACCATAATGACAGCCTGTCATGATCACCTACAGATGTGAGTTATAATAGCAAATAAAGCTGCATCAAGGTGTGTGTGCGCCCTTGTGCTTACAGTCAATCGTGGGGAGAAACATGGTCATATTGTGGCATGTAGTGCTTAGCTCACCAGTCGCTGTCCATGGCCAGTATTGGGGCTTGTATATTCTTGTATATTCATTTTAAGATATTTCAGCCCTCTCTCTGACACGATCATATCAGTCTGCACAGTACAGTTTATCTAAAACAAACATTGATTTCATTTTTGGTCATATAAAATTATATTGGTTATATTAATTTGAGCTGCTTTAAATGTGCATTGATATTGGAGATAAAAATGTCATATTGGTTGGGGCTTGGTCTATATTCATTTTATTTTTGTTCAGCAGAAGAATAACAGCAGAAACAGCAGAAAATTTCTAGAATTCCATTTGAGGAAGGGTAACTGAAGTGCAAATGTGTATGGAAGATACAAAAAAAACTGTGGTCTCCATTTACTGCAAGAGCAAAATTTCACAACACAAACAAACTGCATTGTGTTCAGTCATTAAGAACAGCGAATAAATGTGAGTGGTGACTGTTTTTTCCAGAAATGTAAAACTGTATATTTTTCTAGCAGCAGAAAGGGGTTCAGCTCCAGGCTTGGTATCTGCTTTGTGAGTTTCTGGCTAAGGCCACATTTATTACCTATGGATATACTCATTTACCTGCTCCACCAGTAAATGTTTATCTTACAGGAAACAGACTGTAATTGAGCTGAACCATGTGTGGGCTGTACTAGCTGAAAACATGAGAAATTAAAGGTTACTGAGAACCTACATGGAGAAGATAAACATCAGAGATGGCCATTGAGGACTGGGTCAAATTAAACTAGCATTATTCACAGCCTGACCCTTTGATGAAAACGCAAAGGCACAAAAATTATTGGTACTTTTCTCAACAAAGTCTGTTTATATACTGCATTAAATTCAGCCACTCTTAAAAACGTCCAACATTGGTCACCTATTAGCAAATAATTGCATTTAGAAAAGACTAAATAAATGTGGCTCACTATAACCGAACAGTTATGCTTGTCACACCGGATAAACTCTCATAAAATGTGCATTATAATGACATTATGAAATCAACATGCATCAGTTAAAGTGAAGGTATATTTTCTCATAAACAAGTTGATATTTGCAATCGACAGCTTTTCAGCAGCAAGCTTTGGCAGTGCTTCCTTAGCAAAGGAGACTGCCCCCTCCCCTAGGCAGCGACCGGGTTAGAGGATGGACGGTCTGACCAGTACCTGTTTATCTTGCAAGTCTGTGGAGAGCTCATAGCTCTCTGACAGCGAGCGTGAGCGCTTGATAGCCTCCTCCTCAGCCTGCTTACGCAGGATGGACTGGGAGTGCTGCAGCTTGGGGTGTCGTGACCGCTGTTGGCTACTGGGGGGCCCGTAGATCGGGGCCTCAAAACGGTCTGGGCTGAGGGCAGAGCTGTGGGTTATGGGTCCCCGGGCGTAGACGCTCTCTGCAGAGGGGCCCGTCTCCTGGACTGGAGCATCACCTTCCACGCTGAAAGAAAATGGGAAATCAGGTGAGTCCTCCTGAATTCATACGGAGTATGATCCCTCACGAATGCAGATACACCTGCCAGATGTAAAATTGGCAGCACACATCATGATCTGAAGTCCAGCCATCTGTACAATTCAGCTTATAATTCCTCCATATCCGTATAAGTCACTTTCACAAAGAATTGTTTAATGATTCAAACAAAAACAAATACTATGGTTTGGCTCTTGACATAACCAAAGTGTGCTAATGTATTTGGCTGAAGTTTGCATAATTACTCGTGGTTGATGTTGAACATCTCCCACCTCTCCCTAAGTCATTGGCCATACTTAAACCACAGCACTATGCTATTGGCTAATTTGCCGCTAACTGCCAAGGAGATCCCAATATTTCTGGTACAGCCCTAAGCCTCAGCCAAAGGGGAAGGGGTTTGGGCCAATCGCCACTCAGAATGTCAGGACTACTGATTGGTGCTCTGCTGCTATCTGTTTACTTCACAAGAGCTTCATGCATTTCCTGATTACCAAAGCCAGTGTCACTGATTCTCTCAAGTTACAGCACGGTACCCATAATACTGTGCTGTTCACACAGAAATTACTTTACTAGGAGGCAGTCAGCCAAAGATCAGGTGCCACATGAAAAAAATGACTGAATGCTACCATTTTGATTGACATTGTGCGATCAGAAAGCCATGAGTGAAACCCATCGGGTGCTTTACCACCATACTTTTGGTACTTTCCCTTTTCCATTGACTTCCACTCGAGTTCCAGTACCAATAAGTACCAAATCAGCTAGATATAGACAATGTGATTAAGGTTAAAGGTCAAAATAAATAGCAATACCGCCAGATGCTACATTCATCGGTTTACCTGCATGGCTTCTATAATAATTACATTTACAAATACAATAACAAGGCTAGGACATTCGGTATGGGCAGACTGACAGGGAGTCAGGCAGGACTGTAGCACAAAATACACCAGCTCAATTGTTGCTTTTCATAACCATGGAAACCATCTTGCAAATAACCTGAGGCACTTTCGAGGGCCCCACCTGCAGGTTTGGTTACCCACAGAGCTACCCCCCCCCTTCCTGTGAGCAAACACCCACCTCTGGCTCGTGATTCTATTAAGAGCCTTTAAAGAATGGTCTTACTGTCTAGAATCAGTATCTTACTAAAAGAATAAATTTGTCTTCCTAATAAATAGTGCCACTGCCCAGGAGAGAATCTTGCTCCGCGATCAATTTTCTCTGTCAGTGTGGAGCGGAACTTTGGAATATAAGACCAGTTGATGATATGTCCAGAGGATTAACTTAATGAAATGATGTGAGAACATCCATCCATCCATTTTCTGTAACCATGTATCCTATTCTGGAGGCTATGCCCACAAGGCAGGCAACAACTCAGGTTGGAGCACCAACCCATCACATGGTGCACACACACAATTCACACTTATAGGCAATTTGGTAACTCTATTTAACATCAGCATGTTATTGAACTGTGGGGGAAAACCAGACTGGCTGGAGGAAACCCCACCACGACAGGGGGAGGACAGGCAAACTCCACACATAGTCATAGCAGAGACTTAAACCCGGGTCACAGAGGTGTGAGGCAACAATGCTAGCTACTGTGCCAAAACATAGCAGTTTCTGAAGTACAATTAACAACAGTAATGGGTTATGTGCACATGCAGGGGGTGGGCTGGGGGTGTCTGAGCAACTTCCCATTTTGCCTGAATAATTTCATGTGAATTTGTGCATGAGCTTTAAAGGTTCTGAATGCCCCTTTTTAACCTTTGAGCAGCTGTCCATGAAAAAGCTTCTGCACAGCCCTGGTATATCACTGTATAAGGTTGGACTAAAACCATCAAAAATGGCTTTTCTGGGATCTTACACAAAAAGATTTTATCTTTCACAGTTGAAGCCAGGCTCTGTTAGGTGTTGCAGACCTGCCAACCTCCAAAACCTGACTTCCAGAAAAAAGCTGACTTCCAGGTTCAGGTGTCACAGTGCTGGTAGGAGTAAAAACTCCTGCATGCTGGGGGAAGCTATCAGCTACCAGTCAAGTCACACACTCAGGACTGGTGACATTCACACTTTTCACAGGAACACCCGTGACATACCTCCCCTCGCCCAGCTGGTGAGACCAACGGCAGCGCAGTGTTATCTGGCGCTGCTAAGCTAGCCCGACCTGCCTCACATTACCACCCAACATGTGCTGTGCTAACACATGTATTAGCTTCCATTTATTCCTCTGAAACACAACTTCAGCTGCTTACATTTAGGCACCACGTGGCTTATAAAAAAAACAATTTTTAATAGAAAGGTTTTTAGCAAGTGGGGTGAGACAAGAAGCATTCTACAACTTCTTTTTGTGTAAATTGATATCGATGAGCAGGTCCTTGTAAATCGCCACCCATTTCACACATTTGTAAGCAGACTCTAAACAAAATTACTGAAAAGCAAATGATCAAAATACTGGTTCGACACAGTTTTATCTTTTTGCATGCCCTTTGCTTTGAAAAACACAGCGTTTATTGGTGTACGTATTGTAGAAACCCTCTCTAAAAAGAGTTTCTGCAGCTCCGTCTGATATAACTGTCTGAAATACTGTTGAAATCAGTCTCCCTCTCCTTTCCAAAATATTTCAAGGTCACATTAAATGAGGACTACAGGAGCACTGAAGTTTTAGAACAATCTGTCAAACGACCCCACTATTACTAACATGGAAAATAGTGTCTTTCTATTCTTAATTTGTAGTTTGTGTGGATTCTGTCCATAATGTAGTAAATCAGTTTTCCATCATTGCAAAGAACCTATCAGGAATTTGCAAGAACCTATCAGAGAAGGTATGAACATGTAACCAACAACATGACTTTTGTTACGAATTAACAGCTCAGACATTATTTGTAGTGTGGGGTGGGGAGATCAAGACATGTTTGGGTAAAGGAAGAGGTCAATACAGGATATCCAAATAAAACTGGAGATCTGAGAAGCATGAAAGTGAGACAGAGGAGTAAGATGCATTGGCATGTGAGTAACAGCACACAAAACTCAACAGATACTTTAGATTGGAGATGGTCATGGGCGACACTTACTGAGATGCTCCCTTTGAAGAGAAGAAGCCGATATAGAGGTCTCTGATAGACCTTCACAGCAGTATTCGTAGCCAAGTCTCGGCATTCAAACATACATGTTTAACAGAGAAAAGACCTGTCTCAAATATCGGCTCATGAAGATGAAGTTACATGCATCCAGAGTATACCCAACCAGTTGAGTATATAGAGTCACAGTCACAGAGTACTCAACTGGTTGGTGGAAACAAAATCTTGGTCTGGATTTGTACTCTCTGGACCTGAAATCCCCACCTCTGCATGCATCCCCATGTAAGGACCTCTCCTCCCATTCCTTGAGTAAGGCACAAGTTAACAAACCCAAATACTATGCGAGGAACAACTGCGTATGTGACTTTCCCCCTTCAGAGAGCAGCTGCACTTTCAGGGTCTCACAAGTATACCTCGCTACCTCTACAAGAGAGTTTTTTGACAGCTGCACAGCCTGTGGCTCTGGTGGCCCGCTGCAGAGGGCTGTTACTAGAGACCCATATTTCTCCTTATATGTTTCAGGGCTACAAATATGGTTCATATAATGAAGAAATTCAGCATGTATTGTGGTCCCCAATTACAGTGCAGGCACACATGGCTCTGCACAACTGCGGACCGCAACAACTCCACAGTCTGACAAGATGTTACTGAAAAGCTACACAATACTCCATTAGGAGCAAGTTCCCTGCATACTGCACTAAGACCTAAATAAAACACTAACATCACCACAACAAAGTCAACAAGTCAGTTTCAATACAGATTACAGGACATTTGTGTCTCATTTTCAGTCTGAAACTGAAATATCTAATCTAGAAAACCACCGTTTTTACATTGCCATGTGATATGAGAAGGTATGGGAAGGTATTGTGAATTTTTGGTCAGGATTATTGCACTACAAAATCCTGGGTTTTTGTGGAGCATCAGTATAGGAGGACAAATACATAGCTATAAGATGTGACATTAGCAATAATATCAAGTGATAAAAGAATTTAGCTGGAGGGGCAACTTCCTTAAATGCTAGTGAATCTTTTGCACCATAAATGCCCACAGTGAGACAGTGTTTCACTTGGTCCATACACATGACCTAGTTTTAAAGGCAAAGGAGAAGATGAGTATTGTGTGCAGAGCTATTTTATCTGGCCGGCCTTTTTCATGTGCAACCAAGAAACAAGATTTCGTTCACACCGAAAGAAAAATCCCAAATGACTCAAGAAGAAATGGATTCCTTTTGGATGATATGGCAGCCAAACCTGTTAATTAGCTGCAGGCCCAAGCAGGACACGCTAATGCCCACAGTCTCACCCCCATTGAGTGTTGTTCCCTTCTACCCCATACCAGATGCTTCCTCAAATAAACACCGACAATGCCTCACAGATGCTTTTCTGGTGTTTAAAGAACTGTGTTGATCATGCGGTCTTCACACATTTGTGGAGAGGAAACAAATGTCAACCAAGGATTACTATGTAACTGGACTCACTGTCACTACAGCTTTTGATACAAATGTTAAATGGTGGCATGTATCGGTCCCCTTTTGATTCACATTCCTAAAATCAGCGGACTGCGAGTCACAAAGAGACTGGAAGACGCAACAGGGCTGGCAGTCAGCAATACGCGCTGCCAAGGCCAACTGAGAGTCTGGCCAACAATTACATAAACGGAAATAGCTCTGTCATGGTGCTCACTTTTAACTACTGACCACCCTAGACACTGTTTTCCTGTCACTAACATGCTTTTATAATAACGCAGAGGCAGGTAAACGATGCTGGACTGTCAGACAGTGCTAAGCACATGCTTACCTTATATTGATTGCTCGGTGTTCCTGCTGTAACACCAGAGCAAATACCAGGTACAAACATGGCTCCCACTGGATTGGAACCTCTTCTAGGTGGTCAGTTCAGTCTTACTTCTCACAAAATGATCATACCACAGCATAGACCAGTATTCAAACACATACACCACTAAAACACTATACACACTAATGCAATAGTTCAGAAGTGGCTATTTAGTAAAGAGGTGGCAATCCTGAAATATGTTGGAACTTTTCATAGTATATTATTGGATAGTGTGCATGAATCAGACTTAATGTCTTTCAAAAGAAAGTGGCATAAGTGATTCAATAATACAGATTACAGGGAGGTGGATTATACATAACATTATAATCCATCCATCCATCCATCCATCTTCCACAATGATTTATCCAATGTTGTGGTGAGTATAGTAATCATTATAGTTACATCATTATATAATTAAAGGCTTTCAATATTTTAAAGTACTTATCAATATGTTCATCAGATGGAGTTCCTCAGGGTGTATTCAAAAAGAAATAAGATCGTTCATCTAAGTTCCTTAGGGCTATGACAAGCAAAACACAGGCCACAAATCAGAATAGCACAAGGCTATCGAACAAGCAGCTTCTTAAATACTTAGGCACCATAAATAATGTATTCACAGCACTAACAAAGCACTCTCTTAATTAAGGCCACTGTGGGTTCTGTGCCACATTATTCCACAAGCTCTATCTCAGAGGCCTGTGTTTAGCAACAGGAAAGACTTTTTTACTTCTCCCAGCGATGGACATCTCCCTTAAAGGTGAAATCAGATGGCCCTCCAGCAGGATAGGCCAAAGAAATGCCAGCATCCCATTGTCCACAATATATGGTTGCGTCCATGGTGGTTTTAAATTGAAAACCGGACCCCCGAACACGTACTTGTTTCTATAAACTAAAGAAACAGAGGTTCATTCCTTCCAGACCAGTTCACTAGACTATAACCCCTTTCACTGGGTACTGTATTCATAACATTCTGAAAACTAAAGTTCACCCTTGCCTGAATGGTGTAAACAACACAATCTATACACATATCTATTAATGCTAGATCTTTACTTCATAACTACATTAAGTTCATAACAAAGCAAGGCATATATATATATAACTTTCTGTTCACTGTCTGCTGTGATTCCTCTTTGCTATTGGTACCTGCCTTATCTCTCGCATAGTTCTACATCGACGCCCCACACACAGACGCACAAACAGTCTTGCACCATCTTACCATTCAGCTTGCTCCAGTTCCAGCAGAGACTGGGTCTTCTCTGAGTTACAGTGCAAACACCACATCTCATCTGCCGATCGCAAAAATGAGCGTCCCGACCATCATCACGGCAGGCCTCAAGCTGCAGGTCACAGAAGAGGCTCTGGAAAGAGGCTGCGGCTCGCCTCGTCCTCCCGCAACTCCCGCTCTGCTGGGCTCTCTGAACTGCAAGCAGCCAGGGAGGAGGTCTAAGGGGCGGGAGCAGCAGGACGCGGGTGTGGGAGCTGGCGTTGGACTGTAAGGGGGAGGGAATTCCCCCAGGCGCAACGTCAGCCGCATCACATCCAGAATAATAATGAGCTTTAGTGGACATACCAGAGTGATGAACCCGAGGCCAGCCTAAGAGGACAGGAAGACAATCAGATACACACGCAAGGGCAACCAGGAAGCGAGGATCTGTCTCTTTGCAGTGGCACACAGGGCGCAGATCGCTTATTTCAGTAAACTCATCATGCAGCGCACATCCAGCTTTTTAATCCCTCTTTGGGATTTAAAACTAAAATGCAGTGTTTAAGGCTAACATCTGTCAGTCAGACAGCATGAAGTGCCCTTTGACTGTTTTACACAAAATCGTACTGCTAGGATATATAACATATAAAACATATGGATGACATAAATACACATACTTAAGGCAAAAATATTAAAGGTTAAAAGCTGTTACTATGGCGAAAAACAATAAACATGACACTGGACTGCCTGGGATGATCAGATTAAACACTCAGACTAAATTAAGATGGATTCCCACTCACTTTGCTTATGCAATGAGTATGAAAAGGGTAATACCCATGTAACCGTAGCAACCTTTTCTCTCTGTAAAAGTGGCTTTCTGTTGACCACAAACTTATGAAGGACATAGCCCAAGGAGTTGACTGTCTCCCCTGAGCTTTTAAAGGTGGGGAGACTGAGCAGACACATAATTACCCCAGATACAGCAAAGATCTTGCCTGACTGCCCCAGAGACAAGGGGCTATCTATGTCTAAAGAGGGCTGGCAAAGGAAATGGCGAAAACAACTCCCAGATGGTGAGCGTTTAACAAGACAACAACGTGATGAAGGTGGTTAGGTCCTCTAATGGGGAACTTGGGTCTTTTCCCCAAGGAGATAACGATTAGCTTGCTTCCTCTCTGCCTTTTCATCTTGGACATCAAACAGCAGGAAAAGAGGAAAACGGGCAGAGACAGACAGTCACGTGTCACTAGGTGGCCTCTTGTGTAGGTTTGGCCACATGAACAACCCTCACCCTGAGCTTGTGACCCTAGCCAGTTATTTTTTGCTGCTGAAACCTTTCCAGCTGCCGCTGGTCTTTCTCCACCTCTGTCTCTGTGCTCGCTAAGCCGTCACCTGCTGTGGGGCGAGTGCCACCCAGCTGCGTACCTCCTTTTAGCTCTATGCGCTGACTGACAGGGCCAGCTTCTCACAAGGGAGCGCAAAAATAGCCCCAAGCTAGGTCCCTTTAGCCGGAACAGTAACTGCTTCACAGCAGGGTGGCTCTGGGGGATAAAATGGCTGGCAAAGACGCTTGATATGAGGAGGAAACCAAACGTATCAATGAAAACACTGTTATCCTGCTGAAGAATGTATTGACACGAGTACTCTGTGCAGAAAGCTGGTAGGCTAATCGATCAGCCCTGCTTAGCTGCCAGATAAAGCAGCTGTGAACTCCGGTGCCCAGACGGGGGAGTGGGGGGGGGTGGTCGCTTAGCTTCCACTGTCCCTGTGGCTGTAAGAACCCTGTGTCACAGTAACTGATGGGACAGGAACAGCAGGGGAACGCATGGTAACACCTCTTAAAACAACAGGACTCAATGGAGATATGCAAAAATATACATGTCTTCTGTCTCATTGAATTAAAAGCACATATGGTTATGTTAGATCATATTAAATTCTGTTAGAGAAGTTTGTGTCTAAGATTACCTATTACATTTTCACTTTATTAGAAGCATTCAAATGACCTGGTTAATGAGGTTTGTATACAGTTATAGGGTTTTGATAATTTCCATTTTATTTTATGGTTTTAAAGATATCTTAATATTGACAAATAGCCTGGACCTCACATAAGTTTCTGCTGTAGGATTTTCAGATGAGCAACAGAAATACACTGCTTGATTGCAACTGGAGAAAAAAGAAAGAAGTGACGTAACCTATTTGCATACAGTAATGCCAACACAGTCTAAGAAGAGTGCTTTAAATGCTGGTACTCACAGAACAAGTAATGATACAAACCAGTAACAAAGAGATTGCAATAGTCACTATCCATCTAGGAGCCCATAATATGGTAATATTTGCAGAACATGAGCAGTGCAAAATCCTGCTCTGCAAGAGTGACTCCTCTTCCTCAGTCCATGAATTGCTATAGAAATAAAGAGGGACTCTATCTCTCTTGTGTGTCTCCTCACAGAACCTCGAGTTCGCCTGTCTGCTTTAAATCCATCCCCACACACTGACTGGTTCCTCAATGTGATGATGTGGCCCTGCCCACTTAGTGATGTCATAACTGGAAAGAGCAGACCTTCTCTCGTAATGATGTCACAAACATCATAGTTGGGAATTATGTTCACTTGGGTCTTCCCTGAAAGACTGAGGACCAGCACAACCCCAGAGCTCCTACTGACTAGATGTCAAATCATTTAGTAGTGCTAACACGTCTTTTTCTCCACATTTTTCTCCTCTCTGACACACTTACAGTTTCACTTGTCCGCCTCAAATGTTTGCATTGAAAAAGGTCCATATATTTAATACTACTTTCATAAGTTTGTGACAAACATAAAAAAACAAACAAGATATTTCATTTTCAACTTATACTGAAATCATCTTCATGCTTGAACAAAGGTAATCAAACAACGATAAGAGAAGAGGCTGGACATTCTTTTTTTAATCCAAGCCACCAAGGAGAATGACTTTGCCTCAGAGGAAAATGAATGAAGAAGGAGTTGCAGCAAAGGAGCCTGGACTTTGTCTTTTATACAAACCAGCAACGCTGATCCTTCCATCCCCCTGGGCTCCTCCACAAGCTGAGTAAACGAGCGCACCATGATGTCACGCCACATTCCACAGCTCCGCTTTGGTTGGAAACTGACGGATGGAGCGTTTACGACGAAGGCTGCCCAAAGTGGAAAATAAAAAGCTAAGGTCTGGGGCACGGGGTCTGGAAGCCATTAGAGCAGTGAAGTCACTGTTTTTGTACAATGGTATTTCAGATGTTACCCTTAAGAGCTACAGTAAAATGTCTACTATTTCAGCAGACACAGGAATCCGGGCTGTTTGGTTTTACAATAAAGAACCAGTTACAATCTTCTGATAAATGTTTGTCTTAATTCAAGGGAAAGTATTTAATACTTTTCACAGTTCTGTGAGAGAACTAAAAATAAAACTTTTGAACATTACACACACATACGCAGAATTTTCTCATTGCATTGTGCTCTGTTCCATAAAAACACAAGTGTGGCCACAAAGATGTCAAGCTAGCTATTTTTATAATCTAATTTAAAACTCTGCAAATGTAAAGCAAACAGCAGCGTTTCTGTCCAAAATCCCTGTAGCCTCTTGATCTTTTTTTCTTGTTGTGACAGCTCAAACAAATACAGAACAGGCCTATTCTTTTTTTGTCAAAACTATGTTCCACAATTACTTTGAATTCTCATTACATTAACAGTGCAAAATGAGTTTAGTTAAAACCAGCACCCAATTCAATTAAGCTTTCATAAAATAATGCTGTAGACTGTCACATCTATTATTAACATATCTATTGAATGAGGTTTTACATGACTGTCTACAGTAAAAAAACACAAGTATAATGGTCACCCAAGAAATTTAATTAGTAATCACAAGAGGTACACAAATTAAACTCAATTTGTTAATAAGGTGCACAAATTAAACTTACTGTTACTAAGCTGCAAAGACCCAGATAGTGGAACCTCAATCAAGCATGTATAAAAGTGACTTTTTCGTTGGGCTTTGAAGCAGGGTAAGTGGTTTGTGAAGGGCTGGGGTGACAAAGGGCCTACAGTACATCAGAACGGCGTACCTCGGCCTGGCAGCCATTTTCACTTAGTGCTTTTCAAGTAACTCCGGGGGAAATATGTAAGGAGTGGGCTACAAATATGTACAGTGAATGGGTTATAGAGCATGCAAATATATAAGCCCTGTTTCTAAAATAGCATAGCATCTTATTTTAATATAACACTAATGGTTACCCTGCACATCTACCTGGTGACTCAGTGAGAAATGCAATGCGGGAAGACTGTGTGGTGATTGGCCGAAAGGGCCATACTGCCACAGCCAGTAATCTTTGTCACGTATGATCCTCGCAGAGCTAGACCAAGGACATTTTTGTTATTATCACTGAAAATAGCTTAGACCAGTATTTATATAAAACCATTCATGATGGACTGTAGGTATTTCTACAACAAACAACTGAAATTTAATTGATAAATTAAAATATGCAATGAACATAGCTATGTATGTTTTTCCCAATCTTAGGAGACCTTTCCTAGTCCCATTTTTAACTTATTATATACATATGTTGATGTAATTATATGGGCATTGATTAAAGTAACCTAGATGGCATTTTTGAGTAACATCACTAATCAGTGCTTCATAGAAAAGACAAACAAAGAAGAAGGGGATCTCAGCTGTCCTTGGAGAACAAGGCCATTATTGTATTGATCTACTATGCTCCTTAATACACAGACACATGCACGTTTAAACACTGAAGCACACAAACGCTCATATACACCTGCCATGTTACGCAACCTTGTAGACAAGAATTACTACTGCTACAAACGTCCAAAGCACCTTTACTTCTGAGAAAATAAACAATGGATATATTATATATCACACATGTCTAGTTATTTCTCATGAACATCTAGTTCTGCCTGATTGCTACAATATTCTACAGACTTTAATGGGCGGCCATGTCTCAGGCGGAGCCCCACAGATTTTTCCCACATTCAGCCCAAATCATGGAATTGTCCACTGTGTCAAATGGAAGAGACAGGAGAGCCTCTGTCCCATGGTAGTGGCAGTGTGCGAAATATGTAAGGGGTCCGGGGGGGTCCGACACCCCCGATTAACCCATGAGACCCCCCCGAAAGCCTCAAAAGCTAAATTTTAAGGGGGTCTCAAGATCACTATTGTGCAACAATAGGGAGACGGGGACCCCCCCAAATATTAACGGATATTTTGCATATTGGGTAGTGGCCATTATTATCTACACCCTGTGAACAGGTTGATTTTAATGTTTGTGAATCACAACCATCTCTATTTCAGAACTTCATTTCAGCAGGTGGACAGACACCAAAAATGGTTTCATAAGGATTTGATTACAGCCATCCCGCTTCTGTCGGACAGTGAGGCAACCGAGGCAAGATGGGCTCTCAGCATCCACCCTCATGTTGCCAAGCGACTGCTTCGACAGGAAGATGACAACAAATCATCAAAATTTATTAAGCCAGCAAGAAGCCAGCGCACAGGTCATGGCACACATCCTAGACTGTGATGGGTAAAGATCAACTGTTCCCAGTTACTATATTTACTATATGGCACCATTAAAACTTTGAGCCGTGCTTCTTCGGAATGCTTCCGGTTAAGATGGGACACATAGTGGCAAGAGAAGCCAGCTTAAAACCAACAACAGAAAACAAAATGCGGTTCCAGCAGAAGAAAAAAAGCAATTATAGCTTAAAGGTGTATTAAAATAACAAACCATTTCTCATATTATTGTAAATTGATAAAGTCATTATTAAAGTTCATATATGAATGTGGTAATTAACACAATTTTCATCTACTTTCCTGAGGGAAAAAAGCATCATAGTATTTTTTAGTGTGATTCACTGTGGCTGGACAAATATTTTTGTCAAAAAAAATTACATCCTACTTAATTTTTAAAAAAATATTTGTTCGGGAAATGCTAGATAAAAGAGAAAATGCTGAGTTACTAAAATTATAATTGTTTTCCAATTAATATAAAAAAAGAAGATATTGAGGTCTCCATTGGAAAATGCCTGTTGTCTGTGGGCATCACCCAGAAATGTGTGTAACACTGTATATCTTTGCTTGGAGAGTTCCTGTCATTGGCCACTCTGAGTTTGCTCTCACGAACCACAAAGGGTCACAGCCTGACTGCGACTGCGGGGAATATAAATAAACATGGGACGGAACAGGCTTCATGCTCAGTGGGCATGACACTGTGGCCTACATCTCCCCCAGTGCTTTGGGGTGGGGTATGCTGCCATCTGTCTGTCCCAAACGGCACTGCAATAATTCAGTGAACAAACAGGCTGGGTGCTGGAGGCACCAGAAGGGCTGTAAGTGGGCTTGTAGATGGTGACATGTGTCAGTACTCAGTGCAAAACAAACAGATCTGTGGCTGTAGTAAAAAGCAATTAGTGGGTCAAGGGTCATTCTATCATCTAATGCTCAGTTTCTTTTAAAGGTAACATCTTATTATTTGATTATCATATAGCGTTAGTCTACACATCTCCTCTTTGACTCAGAGGTTCTGCTTTACACAAGCCCCAGTGGGTCCAAAAAGTACACCTTCATGGAAGGTTGTGTATTTGTAGAAATGGGGGGTTAATGATCCAGGTTTTAAGGCATTGTGCAACCCTGTAGTCTATAGAGACCAAGGCCTGATCCTTGTCAGCTATTGAGCAGGGACACAGCTGAAGCACTGTTTTGAGACTCATATGAAGATAATTATTCAGCATATAGTTGAAAGCCCAACAAGCAATGCTTATGAAAAAGATGCACAGCAAGAGTATCAGGAAATTTAAACTGTATTCGTCTTTTGGATTCACCGGTTATTTAGCCCACCTTGCCCTGTCCAGCCTTAGGGAGCCATTGGTTTAAGTACTTCCGCGTTGGGCTTTTTCCAGAAAGATCTGTAAGGAGGCAGGTCAGGAAGCACTCCGGCCTCCCTAAGGGGGTCAGCGTTCACAAGCACAGAGTGAAAGTCTAGTTTAGGACATCCAGGGGTGAGCTCACATGATCAGAAGGCCACATCACTCAGTATCCCAGCACTGCTGCAAAGGCTCTTCCAAAACTCCCTGGAAAGTCAGCTAATATTCACTAAATTGTTTCTTCATAAAACACTTTTGGTAACACGCAGCATTACAGCATCTTCTATTGATAGCCATAATACATTACAGTGTTCATTATTATACTGCATAGGCATCATTAAACATTCATACAGCATAATAAACATAGCTATAATGTGTTATTCTTTTTTTATAAATGTTAATAGCCATGTTTATAATGCTTTATAAATGCATTAAATGTATTATGAATGTGTTCTTAGATTCTTATGGACATGGCATTCATTGAAAGTGTTACCAAAATGTCTTCATAATTGTTTTTTATAATTTGGTCTATTACAATGGTTTATCACTTTTTACATTTCATATATATTCTGGGACAACTCCAGTTGTTGGGCTCTGTTCAGTGGCAGCTGTCTGCACTCACATGCATAGGTAAGGCTGGGCTCTGAGAACCACAGTGGTTCATTCCCCATGCATATGCTTGAAATAGTGACACTGCTCCAATTTGTCGAAACAAAGTTGGATCACGAGGTGAAATTTGCCACCAAGCACATTGGCTCCCATTTACATCTCCCTCATGCTCCTGGCAGAATAAGCCTGTATGAAGTCTGCCCCAGGAGAGGCAGCCAATCACGTTCCAAAGATCTCTAGAGTTATTTCAGTGAGATGATGGCCCATTACTTTCATGTACCATCTAGTCCTGTTGCTGGTTCTAATGCCGCCGTGGAGACACTGGGTTTATTAACACCAGCCAGAAACTCTCAGCTCTGTTTCCTAACATGGGTGGGCAAGGACAATATTTGTTTTAATACTGTGTACAAAGGTGCAATTTTAGGAAGGACGTAGGTTTGGTTCCCCTAAACACATCCAAACACACCCATACCCAAATCTACACCCTTAATTTTAGGTCCAGTTTCACATGTCTTTCACACAGGATGAAGGACACTGGGGTCGTGACCCAAATTTGGCTTGGGGCAAGTTCTTAAAGGGTTTCGAGGCAGAGTTGGAAATATAAACATTTTAAAACTACCAAGCTCCTATGCTGATCCAGGATCAGATTTCTCAGCCCCAGTTCTAGAATTAACCTATATAAATGGGTCTTGGGTCTGCAAATGCTTAGCGCAAAACTAGTGAACACTCAACCAATACAAGCAGCCAAACCACTGATGCTTAATTTAAAATTCACTGGCACATCCAATCAGATTTGTGCGATAGGCATTGATTGGCATAAATTGCAGAGTGCACTGCATGCTTGAGCATAGCGTTAACTTAAACCTATACTTGATATAAGGTCGCGCCTGAGCTGGCGTGGTAAAAATTGGGGTCGTGGTGCAAAAAAGGTTGAGAACTGCTGATCTAAAGGGTTTCTGTGTTAAACAGCTGCAGCTATAGTATCTTTTGGAAAACAGAGCCTTAGGCTGATACAAATCACGCTAAACATATACCTTTATTATTATGATACTGATCATTCTCACAGTTAATGTGTTTATTCTCTAAGAAACCATTGAATAGCTTGCTAAGTAACACCAGAAATTACATAATTGCTTGGATCTGATTGTTGTATATAACAGAAAACAAGACAACAACCATGCATTTGCTACATTTACAAATTCAACATAAAACTCAACAATTTACTTGAACCGTGTCTTTTCTCTCAATGAAAAGCTGAACAGTTACTGGCCAATTTTGTCCACAGCTGGCTTGCTAACATCTTTTGCCAAACTTTTTAAAGTCGAAGTTTAGCTACACAGATACAGGCAGCTCTCGATTTATGTAAATGTGGACTTAAACAAAAAATATCCAAGTTTATGGACGCACTAGTACAAAATGACAACATATGAAATGCACAAGCCGTCAGGTGTGTTTTTCGCTATACAGTGTCTCGAATGGTGTGGGAGGGGTCAATCCAATTTACGTAAATCCTGATTTATGTAAGAGTTTGTGTAACAGATTATTTACGTATTTTGAGAACTGTCTGTACATTTATGCCCAAAACAGCCATTCAGGCACCTTGTCATCCAAACAAGCTCTATTGCCAAACGGAGAACTGACAAGTTGAAATAAATACCAAACGAGTGTAATTTATCAGTAAAACGGCCTTATTTAAGCATTTATAGCTACATGTGTGAGCTCCACACCAATTATTTATCCTAAACTCGCAGCTGTGCATAAAAGTCCCATTTAACAAGTATTACGCTGTAGTTATGCTCATTAAACTTGATTTTGACTAATTAGACTCTATAAATCAAATGAAAAAACCGACATCTTTTTTCCCCGTGTTTTTACATGTACATGAGGTTATGCCACACATTTTGTTTGATGATTCATTATTTCTCCTGGAAAAGTGTATTGATTAGAAACAATGTTGCAAACGGCTTTGACTGCCTTGATAAACCCAGACATGATCTCTGGAAAGGATGGCAAGAAACAGACTGTCATCAGGACATTCTTCCCAGTGTGCACTGTCAGTTGATATAAAGTCTAATCTTCTAATAAAATAACACCGAAGAGTGCTTGTATCACATTCAGAAATGCTAAACAAGGCCTTAAACTGATATTGTTATGGGGCACTGGTGATTTCTGAAACAGTACCCAGTCATCTAAGCCCTAGGCAGAATCACATATTTGTAGGATTATTAAGGGTCTTTGAAATTGTATGTTGTTCCTCAGTGAAAAACAAAAAACTAAGAAGTAAAACTGTGTGCGATGTCATTTATTTATTTTAATTTATTTAATCAATTTAGACTGCATTTCAGGGATGAACAAACACTATTTAGCATAGCCGGCCTGTGTTTTTGGACTTTACTAGCTACCATCTGAAGTGGATCTATTGCTCTGAGGCCAAAGAATTCCCCCCCTCCCAGCAAAGATTACAACTGACCCTGCAGAGGCTCATCTCCTTTCAATGGCTCAAATCCGGGGCCTGCTCTGAACAACCAGGTGCGTCACACATTCCTGTATTTGTCAAAGGAAATTCTGCCCCCGAGTCTGGTTCTGAGGGGCTGGTGGTACGGGAACTAGATGACACAAAGGTGCCAGGGATTCATTATCATTTATTTACATTCGTTTTATTTAGCAGACACTTTTGTCCAAAGTGCCATACAAGTGAGGCAAATAGCACATTACAAACAGACGTGCTGTTGAGGAGTTGATAGGAGACCACATGAACATTGGTGCTTCACAGCAAATAAAAGGTGTTTCAAATAGCTGTCCAGGTTAAAAAACGTCTTTTCATCCAACCATCTTCAATGAACTCACACTTAAACTAATTTAAATGATCTGATCCCATCCAGTCAAACATTATGTGTAAAACACATCCTGGACAAGACACCAGTTCATCATGAAGCTTGCTCATACACACATGCGTTCACACAAAGTTAAACACTGCCACTGAATTTGAGTCCCTAACCCAGACAAACTGCATGTCTTTAGTCTGTGGCAAGAAGACGCCTAGAGTAAACTTGGGCAGCTCTTCACAGACTCAGACAGAGCTTTGTAACTCAAAACCCAAGGAGTGTGAAGTATGAAGTCTACAGACCAAAGCAGTATGCAGAGAGAAGTTTTTGTTCATAAGCAGTGTTGCGCCAGACAGCTGTTCTGAATGGGTCTGTAAGTGCTGAGTGCACAGACACACCGCAGCGCTGAGACAGGGAACATTCCATCACTGGCGCGTGCTTCCAGTAACGTGTGGGAGGAGTGCCAGTCAGCAAAATATCAGGCTTTATATCACTTTGGGAAACAGGAGGTCAGTAGAAGGAAAGAAAAACAACTGTTTTTCAGAGGCACAAAAGAAAAAAAAAACATGGATATTAAGGGGTAACAGGAAACAGGCTTTTCAAATCATACTACTGGCAGTTTTTTTCTCTGGAAGGGATGTTCTGAAGGTTCTCAGCAAAAATGTGGCTGATAAGCCCTGAGTGACAGATAACATCTAACCGTCATTTTATACTGAAAGGGTACTATTTAAAAACATAAAAACATCTAAAATATTAAAGTTGTTATTTAGCCAAGCACAGGAAATTCCATTTATTAAAGTGTATTCCTGCATCGTTCAGGAAGTGACTCTTAGGGCAGTAAGCAGTCTGCCCTGTCTGCTTTCCTTAGTGAAATTAAAATGGTAAACTTCAATTGCTGAACCTTTTTTGACAAGAGCTACAATCAGTTCCATGGTCATCTCCAGCCCAGACAGGTACCTCCTCTGGCTCAATTTGGCTATTGGACAGTCGGTCATTTGAACTAGACAAGAAGAAGAACAACGTTTCACCTCTTGATGGCTTCATATATCTGCAGTTGACATTTAAATATACTTTGACTTTATCCTTATTTTTATTCAAGGTATGAAAATCTGATATTGAGGCAACTATCTTGCTGTTCTAAAATTAAACAAAAGCACTGCATGTTTGAGTCTGCAGGCAGTATCAGAAATCTGCAATCATTCCTTAATGGGCATCTGTTTTTATTCCAAATGTTCTAATTTGCATCTTTTCAGAAAAAAAGATGCATTCCAACTGCCAGTTCCATTTAATTTTATTGTTTGTTCTCAGGCTACATTGATATGAATCAATATACAAGCACTGGAAAAGCAATTACAGAAACAGGCTCATAATACAGTTGCTGATATGTTGTTGTGGAGGTCGATCTTTTACTTTAGCACAGACTGAGAATGAGTTTTTCTGAGTCACGGAGCATGGGATGGAAAGGGTTGAAGTGTAACATTCCCCGTGACTCACCCAGTCACCAGTCGTCCCGGCGACAGTGAGCTCTATGCACATTTGTCCAGCCTGAACTTCGCTGCCATCCCGTCCCACACGTGAGGCACAAAGACGGTGGCTCTGCTCCTCCGCTTGCATTCCGACCAAGCCAGAGAAGGACAGCCTACTTCCCACACAGAGAACAACGAAAATGCCCAACGTACTCAATAGAGAGAATGCAGCAGCTTCCAGAAGAGGAAAACAAAGACTCAGACATAATAGGCAACCCATAATGCCTCTTATTTAAATCCTCCCACTGCGGTCACATGACCACAGCCCATACTTAAGGCTTACTGCAGTATTGATTAAACAGTCCTTATTCCCTGCAAGCTGAATTCAGCAGCAATAATTACTCATTGTATACAACTTGAAATTGAGGCCAAACTCTTTCCAAATATCCCTATAGACATGCCTGAGGCACTGATCAGCCTCGCTGGCCATGACCTACAGTTTGCTGCTCAGAGATCTGCGGGGAACGAGCATCAAGAATGAGGTGGAAGTGGCTGTTCACCCATCTGTTTTACAGAGTAACTCAATGCAGTAACATTGATTTAAAGTGGGGTGAGGGTAGTAGGGAATATCGTAGCTCTTAACACATGCTAGTTGATTGCTCATTGCAGCAAGCCACAGATGGAATTATTTAAATCCTGAAGGAATCGTAATTTGTACTTTACATGCCATCGGGGAGCACCCACACCAGCCCACCCCCCAACGAAAACCAACCACCCCTTATGGGGACTGTTTTCTCTAGCTGTCTGAGCGAAATGTGGCAGTCGTGTACTGGGAGACCACGGGACCCACTACACAAACACCCAAAACAGATGAGACTCTGTGCCCCAGGAACCGCTGGAAAGAATGCGTTTAGGGCACAGATTCCCTTGGCAGGCAGCAGGGAACAGGAGTAAGAATGCCAAAGCCATAGGCCGCAGAGCTGGCAGAAAAGCACTGGATTTTAGGTGTCTGGCTCTCATCATTCACTAAAGTTTCACAGACATGCGTTCATTTTGGGTAGAAATACACTTATTCTGAATAATGAATTTTACTATATTACAATAGCATGTGGACTTCATAAGTCTGGTTTATGGTTTTTCCAGTCT
>JAODLD010000113.1:28636938-28647902 GCA_026781065.1 Mormyrops boulengeri
TTATTCTGAATAATGAATTTTACTATATTACAATAGCATGTGGACTTCATAAGTCTGGTTTATGGTTTTTCCAGTCTCTATTCCTAGTGTTTGACTACTGAGACTTAGCCATTAAAGAGGAGGCCTAATCATCAGGAGGGAACATTTCAAAAGTGGTCTGTCAGCAACCCAGGGTGTTGTACAAGCTGAAGGGTAAACCCCACTTCTCAGAATCACACTTCAAAAGGTCCTGAGGAGAATACCCAACACACTAATCACATCAAGCGATGGGTCTGGGCTGGGCAGAGACACCTCAGGATATAAAAAAAAGATGCATGTGAACCTGCTTTTGGAGCAGATAGCTATAAAGTCAGCATGTCTGTGACAGACCCGGGCAGAAAACTACACATCCCAGGGCAGGCCGCCGTTTCCTGTGATGAAAACCTGGGATCCCAGACATTTCTTTCCTCTCCTCACTGGAAGATTTGTGGTCTAAACTCAGGAACAGTGATCAATGTGGAGCAGGTCAGGGCACAGAGGAATGAGTCCGAAGGGAGGGAAGATGAAATGGTACCGACTCTCACAGCCATTGCAGACATTTTCCAGACGATGACTCTGACTACCGAAAGACCCAAAGCAAGTGGTGAATATAATTCACTGCTGGGTTTGACAGTCTCACTGCAGAGATGCTGAGTTCAGTTGATTCCAGAGATGCATCCTGTTCTGGTTTTGTCATCACAAAAAAGCAAGTTTAGGGAACAGTTACTCTGAAGTACATCTCATACCAGTGACTCACGACCCTCTTCCCTTCCCTTCCATGTCAGCCTCAATTACACTCTTCATTAAAAAATGGTAGGGTACAAAGTGTCTCCTTTCTGTCTTGTTGCTTTAGAACATAGAGTTGTACCAGTCACTCTACTACTGCTAGTGCATCCTACAGACTACTGCTGTCAGCCCTTCGTGGTAACCCCAGGGCCAAAATTATAGGGTGTGTGTTTCAGACAGACGGAACTCATTCAGCATGCCAAAAACCCAGAAAGGACAGGAGTGATGTCTGGAAGAGTAACATCCCCTGAACAAGGTAAGCCTACGTTAAGTATTCCCCTCACCAAGAAGTGCAAAGCCAATTAAGTCCCCTACTGTCACTGCGACATATCGAACGCTGTCACTCCAGCCATAGGACTTGGATGCCACTCTGATGTAGGGATTGATAAAACGAGGTAATTCTGCAAATTCAGTCAACAGTGGAGCATGCTCAATTTGAAAGGCATCTTCAGGTACCCTGGATTTTAGAAAGTGGGCCCATTCACCTATACTGTACACATTAGCTTCTAAGTATATGTTCACTGCAGGTGAACTTACAGAGCACCGAAAGATGACCATTTTGCTCAACGTGGAAGTGAGTCACGGGATGCATCCGACTGAACCGCCATCCAATTCGGCACCTTTCACATCGAGCAGATTAAAGCTGGGCTTTTCTTTGAAAATGACTTGTCCTGGGTCACTGATCCGTATGATGAAAAAAGACCTTGACACACGTACAAGGGATGCCATGATAAGTTTCCCTGCACCATCCACTTCACTTTTATAAGGGCAAGTAGTGGTGAGTCCCGCCAGCAGGGAAGCCATGTGACCATCGGAGCAGCGGAGCAATGCGGGATTCACTAAGGAGGCAGACCTTTCCCAACAATCCGGCCCCAGTCAGTCGCCCATCGCTTAGCCCTTCCTGCTGCTCGAGGCTGTCCATATGAAAACGCTGCACCGCTACCTACCTCACCCGCTGTCCTCGATGAGCAGGGCTGGCTGGAAAGCAGAGGCTGGGCAGGTCCAGATGGAAGAGTGAATATGAAGAACAGGAGGGAAGAGGTGGACTGGTGCGGGAAGCGTGATGTAAAAGAAAAACGTCAGGAAGCTGCAGTATGTACTGATCAGCACATTTTGTGTTCTGAAACGCAGAGAGATGTGCTGCAGCTTCTGCATTCTCTCCCTACCTCTCTCTTCCTCTCCCTCTCTCTCTTTCTATTCCCCCTAGTCTCTCTCTCTCTTTTCCTCCCTCCCTCCAAGTGCCCCCCTCCCCCAAACACACATACACACACACACTCTCCACTCCGGCCATTTGTTCGGTCTCAGCTGCTGATCCTCTGCTCTCTGAGTGACGTAGCGTCCCCATGCCTTTACAGCAGCACTGCAAGGTCACTGCTCGTTCCGGGCTTTTCTGAGGCCCACAGAGTAGTGGCAAAGGCAGAGCCAAGGTCCCAGTGGTGGTGATGTGTGTTGGGGGGGTGCTAGTTGGGAGGAGAACCCAGAAATAGATTATTATAGGCTTCCCGGGATTGTACATGTATTGAAGGGGTAGGACACAAGCAGGAAGATTGCAAAATGACAGGTTTTCGAACGCAGAATACAAAAAAACCTAGCCAGCATAGATATGGGTAATATAGGGACCTAACCCTGTTCCTTTGTCCTCTTTCTGTTGGCTGGTGTTGCTCTTCACTGTGATGGAGGAGAACCATCTACAACCATCTATAATCCCTGTTACTCAATTACGAAAATGTGTGTAAACAGTGCCAGGATTAAAAAGAGAAAGCAGGTTTTTGAAGAATGCAAAGATGAATTCTGACATTAATGAAGAATGTCACGGCCCTTATGTTTGGGTTTTCTGTTACATGAGGAGCACAATTACGTGGAACAGCATGAAGTCAAGCGATCCACTGAGGTCACATTCACTGATATTTGAGATAAAAAAACACTACTGAAAATAATCTTCTTTGAAAAAGTTAATCACCTTAGTGGTTTTTCCTGTCTATCATCTAAATAGAGCTTCCAGGGATTGTGGCACTATACGCATGAATATGGCCATGAATGTGGTCCGTTTAGCCTCTGGAAGGTCCTGCTGAGATGCTTCTCTTAGAGATAACAGAGGAACCCAAGTCTGAGGGTGTCTCAGACCAGGCTAATCCTATCCAACACTTTAAACCAGGGATTATCAACCTGTCTGTACACGGACAGATGTTTCTATGGCAAAATGTTTGCTCCTTGCCAGACAGTCCACATTTTTGCTCCTTCACAGCTCCCGGTAGGAGCAAAAACATTGACTGATTGTGGGTCTCTGAGGACCGGGTTGGGAAACACTGACTTAAACAACCTGACATCGGAAGACTTCACCTCTGCTCCCAAATGTTGGATACTTGAAATCTTGGACTGGGCCGGATGAAATGGAGAGTGGTAGGGGCAGACTAGCTTCTCTGGGGGCCCTAGGCTGACATGGGTAGGGGACTCCCTAAGTGAGACATTTGACCTTTTTTGGAACTTAAAGAGAAACAAGAGAGATTGAAAAATAATGGGACATCAATAATATGCTAATAATATGCTATTGATAATAATATGCTAATCAAAGTGTGGGGTCCCAGAGGTAAAACTTACAGGGTGGGGGCAGAAATGCTACCTGTAAAATTCGCCGATCAGGGGGAGGATTGATAGGCCAAATTTAAGATCAATTACATTATTATACATTATAATACTTTAACCAAAATTGTTATATGAATGGTTTGGACTGGATATTCGATTTACATGTTGCTAAAAAAGAAACAATGGGCAGTGGGTAAGGAAAAGGCACAGTTACTTCAACTATCATTGAATAGCAGCAGACACAGCAAAGGAGTTGGATTAATAATAATCACACATCATCAGGGGCAGCAAGTGATTCAGTGAGCAGTACTTTTGCTTCACACCTCCGACATGGGGGTTTGAATTTGTCTGCATTGTATCCATGTGAAGTTTCTTCCAGTGTTGTGTGGATTTCATCAAGATACTCTGGTTTCCTCCTTCAGCCCAACGACATGCAGATAGGCCCACTGACATGTTTAAACTGCTGATCGCGAGCGGCCGTGCACCCTTCAATGGATCCCATCCGGGGTATGCCTCCCCCCAGCCTTGTGCATTACACTGCTTTTGACAGGCAGCTCCACCCCAACCATGGCCAGGATAAATTATCGTAAATAACAGGGCTTTTCACATTCTCAGATTTTTCAACCTGAAAATCAACAGCTACAGCGAGCTGTTGCTTTACAATAACAAAACATATAGCCCTTAATTCTCACAGTATAGGGGGGGGCTGTCCTGCATGGCAGTCTGTGGGGTTCATAGGATAACAACACACATGGGGGAGTATCACGTCACATAAGAGAAACATTCAAGCACTATTAAATGGGGAAGTAAGCAGGAAATGCCAGGCACCAAATGTAAAGTGGTTATTACATATTTTTTCCACCCATAGAGGGAGCCATTATACAACACCTCAATTACACAGGTTTCAAATGATCCATGATTTCCATAATAATCCTGAAAATAATATTTCTGGATCCCAAGGTATATTCAAAATCATATCAAGCATAATAAAATAAGAAATGCCTTCATATGTCTGAGCCATTTTTAGAACAAGGCTGTCAAATTCAGAACACAGCATATTCTAGGGGAAGATGTTGTGAAGGACAAAAATAGAACAGCGGGGCAAGAATGTCTGTGAACATATGATATGCAAGCTTTGGCAGCCACCTGTACATTACAGTGTCAGCACCAGCTCCTCCTATGAACAGGGGCTTAAAGCACAAGTCATGAAAAAGAAGCCATTTTTATTTCATACCAATTTCTGGCACTTCGCTTGTGACGATTCCAAACCCAGCACAGATACAGAGCTTTCACAGCAATGATGTGTACAGTGCAGCCTTTCATCCCATGCTGAAGCCAAATAAGCACATTCAGTGAACAAAACAAAGAATATTTTGTTCAATTAACTGTCGAGTGCAGATCTGCAAAGAGCATGAACAACAGGATTCAGCCTTCAGAAGATCTCTAGTGTTGGGTACTGCTGTGACAAAAATCACATTCACACTTGCACAAATACACAAACCTTAAAATATGCAACAGATAATTTTGCAAATACTAAGGCTTATGCTGCGTTCCATTTGCCTTGGAGGTTGGAACTCGGAACTGGGAATGACGTCACACCCGAGTTAACCGTGTTCCAGTACAGCAAGTTGTAAAGCCATTTAGCAATACCAGGGACCAGTTTCATAAAGCAGGATTTCTTGCTTGGCCAAATAATTTGTCAGATTTCATTTACCGTTTAATGGTCTTTATCTTCTTTACTTACATTTAGCCCAGACTTAAATCTGATTTAGATCTTAAATCTGACAAGTTATCCAGCTAAGCAAGAGATCCTGCTTTCTGAAACAGGCCCCAGTTCTAGCCCAGTTAATTGTTAGCCATCGTTAGCAATATCAGTTGCAACAGATTATGTGGTATTTTGCGCACAAAAACACCGTAGCAACACGTCTACAGATAGCGGTTGGACAATACTATGTGTATGACCAATTTAAAAAGCCACAAATAGGATAAATAATAGCATAAAAGTACAGCTGTTCATAAAGGGCACAGTCAACTTGAATACTGAGGTCGGGGTTGTGTTGAGTAGGTATTTCGACTTCAGGGGGCGTTCCAGCTGAAATTTTCCAACTTGGAACTCGGAATTTCCAAGTCACGAGTTCAAATGGAGGGCAGCATTAATTTTTAAGAGAATTTCCCACAATGTGCTTTTTTCCATCAGTGTTGTTTTTTTTGGCGGGGGGAGGGGGGTATTCCTTACAATTTCCAAAAGAAAACCTGTATGAACAAACTCACTCACGCGTAGACCTTTCCAGCTCAGACACAGTGGAAGCAGGCAGTGGGGCTGCCTGGGTCTGCTAACTGACACGGCATGGCTGGATCCTCGACTCTAATGATTGTTTACAGGCCGCGGCGACACTGCACTATAATTTTCTTAACTGCTAACGACGGGGCAGTCCTTTCAGAAGTTCGGGGTTGTTACCCCTGAGCTGTGACCCAAGCTGTTCATTAAGTATCTCCCTCTTTAATGTGATTTATGCAAACCCACACAGCTAGGCCTCATCATCTGCGTGTGTTGCTGTAGCTGTAGGTGTGCTATGGCGGTTTCGATGCATCCTTCTGCCCTCATGTTCTTTTCATCAGGATGCTTTGCAATGTCAGAGGTTGACATATCACATGACTGTCTGTTTGCAGGTGCATGATGATGGCGCTACATGGAAGCATGGAGAATACAGTAGGATAAGCTGAAGACACCCACATACACAGACTCTTATATAAGCTTGCTCAGGGATTTGGTACCTTCTCCCAGGACATGAAATTGCCCATCAGTAAACCCCCAACCCTCTCCTCACACTAAATCCTCAATCCTCTGCCACTCAGTATGCTTTTCCTCAGGAAGCAGACCAGTTGGCCCAATGCATGGCCAATGCTGCAGGACACCATGCAGCCACAGGCCACTGTGTGCTGTGTCACATCCACAGCTGAATATTAGATGGATCCTTATGTTCCTTTAAAAAGACTAAAACTTCCACACATATAAATTGTAAGCTTGGTAATTTTCTGCATTCATAATACATATGTGATGTAAAGAGAAACATCCACACATTACAGCTTGTCATTTAAACTGCGATACAGTTGCTTTCCTGGATGTAAGCTGCATGTATCATGACCATATCGGTTTTAGTGTTGCTTCAGTGGGATTTAATGAGCACTGTAACAGGATCTTGTCCTGAGACACGAATCGGAAACTTTCTGGTTACATTTCCTGGTTCTTTAACCACCACTCCACTCTAGCCGCTGCGACCTTACATTTTACAAATATATATGTAATAAATATATGCATTTATATTTATATACATGTTCCTTAGAGTATCTAGGACAAGCGTAAAAATGCAGTTGTAATATACCAGTTGTTTTGATAGTTAAACAGGTTTGTACATACATGTAGACAAATACGTATTTTTATACACAATTCAATATATCAGATCGATTATTTCCAAGGGATGGAAAAGAAAATACTGTGCTGAGGCTAAAATTATTAATGCTTCAAAAAAGAGATATTTGCAGTTACACGTTTTCACTGCACTTCAGTGGATGATTTCATCCAAACGTTCGTTTTTTTCTAATTGTGGGATGGAGAGTCTAGTCATAATAATCATGTAATTCCAGTTACGCATTAAATCCACTGAGAAATTCTCTATCAATGTAATAGCAAAAACATGACCTTAGATGATGTGAACACTAACATGCCTTTTTGCGGAGTCTATGCCTTCTCCGTCATTCAGGTAATGTAAGGTAATGTGTGTGCTGCGTTGAAATAGCAGGTGCCATGCTTGGGAGCATTTTTGAGATCACGGTGGCTATGGGCAGCAGGCAAATAGGGCCGTCTTTCCTTTAAGCCCCATAAGCAACATGTCACCTTCTTGTACAACATCTGGTCGGACGTGGACCAGTGAAAAAGATGTGTTGTTAGTGAACATTAACTTAATGTGTTGTTAGTGAACATAATTATTCAAGACATCATATCCTTGCAACCCTAAAACGTGCATGTACTTGTACTCCAAGTCTAAGCAGGGATGCCCAGACCACCCTCTCACCAGCCACCTCCTCCAGCTTCACTGGGGGAATACCAAGGCGTTCCCAGGCCAACCCAGAGATATAATCTCTCCAGCGTGTCCAGGGTCTGCCCCCAGGCCTCTTCCCGGTTGTACATGTCTGAAGCACCTCCCCAGGGAGGTGTCCAGGAGGCATCCTACACAGATGTCCAAACCACCTCAACTGGCTCCTTTTTGTGCGGAAGAGCAGCGGGTCTACATTGAGCTCCTTCCGAATGTCCGAGCTCCTCACCCTATCTCTAAGGCTGAGCCCAGACACCCTACAATGGAAATTAATTTCTGCCACCTGTGTCCATAATCTCATTCCTTCAGCCACTACCCAAAGGTGAGGGTAGGAACATAGATCAACTGGTAAAATGAAAGCTTTGCCTTCTGGCTCAGCTACCTCTTTACCACAACAGAATGGTACAGAGTCCGCATTACTGTTGGCACTGTGCTGATCTGTCTGTCAATCTCCCTCTAGCTTCTTCCCTCATTCATGATCAAGACTCCGAGATTAACCTCCTTAACCTCCTCCACTTGAGGCAGCAACTCATCCCCCACCAGGAGATGGCAATCCACCCTTTTCCGGTCGAGAACCATGGCCTCAGACTTGGAGGTGCTGATCCTCATCCCTGCTGCTTCACACTCAGCTGCAAACTGCCCCAGTGCATGCTACGGATCACAGCCCAATGACGCCAACAGGACTAGATCATCTGCAAAAAGCAAAGATGTGATCCTGATGTCACCAAACTAGACCTTCCACCACTTGGATACGCCTAGAATTTCTGTCCATAAAAGTTATGAACAGAATTGGTGACAAAGGGCAGTCCTGCCAGAGTCCAAAACCCACCGGGAATAAGTCTGACTTACTACTGCAAACCAAACTCTCACTTCTTTTGTACAGGGACTTGATGGCCCACAACAGCGGACGCCCTACTACATATTCATGAGGCATCCCCAACAGGCCCTCCCGAAGGACACGATTGTATGCCTTTTCCAAGTCCACAAAGCACATGTAGACTGGTTGGGAATACTCCCATGTAGCCTAAAGTATCCTTGAGGGTGAAGAGCTGGTCCAGTGTTCCGTGGGCCAAGACAGAATCTGCATTGTTCCTCCTGGATTCGAGGTTCCACCAATGGGCAGACCTTCCTCTCAATTACCCCAGCACAGACATTCCAAGGGAGCTGAGGAGTACGATACCCCTGCAGTTGGAACATATCCTATGGTCCCCTTGCTTAAAGATTGGGATCACCACCCCATCCTTCCAATCCAAAAGTCCCTAACTTGCATGCAATGTTGAAGAGGCGTGTCAGCCAAAACAATCGATTAACATCAAGAACTTTCAAGAACTCAGGGCAAATATCACCCACCCCCAGAGCCTTACCAGCAAAGAGTTTTTTGACTACTTCAGTGACCTCAGCCCCTGTGATTATAATTCCTCCTCTGTCTTGTCTAGCTCTACTTCCTCGAAGGAAGGCATATCAATGCGATTCAGGAGGTCCTCAAAATACTCTTTCCACTTTCCACTACCTGTCTATATCCCCATTTGAGGTCAACAGTTCTCATCGCTGCTGTACACAGCAAGGGTATAGCTTTACTTCCCCTTCCTGAGTCACCTGACGGTTTGCCAGAATCTTTGAGGCCGACCAGAAGTCCTTCTCCATAGCCTCATCAGACTCCTCCCATACCCAAATTTTTGCTTCAGATAATGGATGAACAGATGGAGATTTAAAAACTTTAAAGTTTACCGCCGCTGCTTTTGCATGAGCTCTGCACATGCTCTCCCAGCCAATCATAAACACTTTCATCCTTGACGTTTAAATCACTAATAGAAGGATTTGTGAGAAATGTATTTTTTTCGAACTCTTTTTTTTGCTTCATGAATATCGCGATATCTGAAATTTTCCAATATTATGCAGCCCTAGCATGAACAACTGCAACCAATGAGCCAAACACAGCTTGTCCAATGACGTGAAGTTGCATTTCTGGGGTGGTGCACATCAGGCTACAGCACAGGCTGTCCCATACATGTGCTATAGATTCTTTGCAGAAGAATAAATCAGCTTTACCATTTTGCTCGTTTTGACTTATATGCATGATTGGGGGAATATAGTCTTCAGTGTTTAAACTTTTGTTAAAGATCAAAACCACCTAATAAAGCTTTATCTTTCATTAGATCTGAAACTTCTACAACCTATTTTCCTCCAGCAGAATCAGTGAAATGTTGCAGGCAACTAAAATCTCACCTAACTTGGCAACTTATGAGGTGCAACATGTCAGAAATACAAAGAGAGAAGAATATCTCGTCCCATTATTTTATAGGCGACCCTAGTGCACACAATTCATCATCCAGCTCCCGACTCTCCAAGCAAGAGAAAGGGACCAAAACAATCAATCTCAGCCTCTGAGCAACTGGAGGAAAAAAGAAACACATAAATACACTAGGTGGTAAGAGGAGGGGCTGTGGATTGGAAGGGGAATTGAAGCCATTTAATTGTAAACACTGATTTTTACAGGATCCAATATCTTTATTAATAATAATAATAATGATATGCTATCAGAACAACAACAATACATTCTCCAGACGGCCCTGACACCCCCCCCCCCCCCATCTAATCCTTACTCATTCCACATCCCGCACCCTCTCAAAATAGAAGATCTCTATAAAGCATAACTTTGTGTAATAATGTATTCATGTTCACCAGATCTACATCTGTAGCTGTCCTTTCATGTGCCACCACTAAGAGACACAGCTTTAATTCTGGTGCAATATGTCTCAAAATTAAATAGATCTCATATCATTACCAACAGAAGTTTGAGAGTTAGCAAGTTTGAAAAAGACCCATCAAATACAGTACTTTTTGAGTTACTGGATTCACAAGATATAGTGTCTTCTGCAGCTAACTTTTCTTTCCTTTGCTACCACTTAGCACTGCTGATATTATTTTGGTGGGCTTTGTCACAAAAGTTCCGAATTCCAGCTCTGCACCTGTAGAATGTGCCTGCAAAGTTTGGAAAAAAAATGCATAAAATATTTTTTGTGTAATGGGATGATGTGTCCGAGCTGCCCTTCTCTTTGCTCTCACTGTGTGGCAATGCTTCACTTTTGGTGCAATCTTTCTCAAAACATTATCAGTTCCAGATCTTCACCCTTACAATGTGTTTGTGACACTGGAGGACCGGTCCCAAAATCTCATGTATTTCCAATCAAGCGAATATAACGGCAACCATACCGAATACAAAAAAATTACAGAATTATTTTCAAAGCAAATAAGCCTAAAATAATTTAAATTATAAAATAAAAATATGAAATATTGAATTAAACCCTGATTTCAGAATCAAAAAAATCCATCAAATGATTTGAAGAATAAAAATGTCGAGTGACAAAAAAAAAATACTCCTACGCTCCCTACATTTTAGGTGGCGAGGAGCAGACCGGACTGAATCTCTCACTCACCAGTACAGGAGCAGACCGGACTGAATCTCTCACTCACCAGTACAGG
>JAODLD010000113.1:28648002-28672978 GCA_026781065.1 Mormyrops boulengeri
GGAGCAGACCGGACTGAATCTCTCACTCACCAGTACAGGAGCAGACCGGACTGAATCTCTCACTCACCAGTACAGGAACAGACCGGACTGAATCTCTCACTCACCAGTACAGGAGCAGACCGGACTGAATCTCTCACTCACCAGTACAGGAGCAGTACTACAAGCAGAGACCCTGCTAGTACCACTGACTAGCTGGGTCGGGCTATTCTCAATCCTTATAACAATTTTACAAGCAAACAAGTAAAGAAGTGAAGACTGGAATGGCCCTTGGAAGCCTCCCACTGGCCAGTATGAGATTAATTCCATCAGAGACTCAGCTCAGACCCCAACACAGCCACCTTAAGATTGTGCTAGAAACATTGAAGGGATGGAACAGCAAACATTCTAGCGAAGAACCCACAGTTATCTGCAGTGTTACTCCCTTTCATGTCAGTCCAGGGAAAGTCACATACAGGACTGTCAACTTTGGTCAGCTAGCTGACGTGAGATTTTCAATTTGAGACAAGTCTGCACACACATTTACTTGTATGAAACAGTTTTATTACCTTGTAAATAGTTTGTAGGGTTTGTAAACTACCCTAACCCTTTTGATGCAGCTAATTTTAGGTTTGTAATGGAACAATATAGATTTGCCGTACGATTTCTTGCGTGAGCGTCAGAGTCAGAAAGCATGAGTGTCACTCCAGATGCGTGAGAAACCCGCAGGGTTGGAAACCCTGCACATATTATTTTCTATAAGCATTCTTAGCCTTACTGTTGACTAAACGAATAATGGCCTTTGTTACCTGGCAAGGCCCAGAAAGACATAGATCTGGTTGCTAGTGCTCATCAATTCCCCTCCAGTCACAGACAAGAACTGGATCTTTTAAAGTGGTTCTGCTCGGTGGATACCCTTTGGGCTAATGCAGTTTTGTTCCTTTACTTCCCAGCTTGCCGTGCCTAATGGAAAAACATCTGTAAGGTTCACGGCCGGTGGCACACCCCCACTCACAAGGCCGCACTAAGGCAGCAGCAGAGCTGGGGGATTAACACTTCTTCTGGTAAGACTGCAAGCCTCATGAATGCTGCTTCTGCAGCCATGACACAAGACAAGGCGACGCTTAAATGGCTGGAGTCTCCCCTAGCATAAGATTCAATCCACAGCCTACATAATGTGTAAAGACGGAAATGCAAGGCAATATAGAAAATCAGCTGAGTGAAGATTTTTTTTATTATCGTCTTTGCTGTGCATTTTTGCATAATGTAAGGTGATATCACATATAGTACAAAGTGTTGCTGGAACTCTGCTTTCAGATTTTGTGTCTCGAGCACCTTGAATACATTGTGAGTCTTTATAAGCATTGATATACATGAACTACCAGTACTACTACTACTACCGCCAAAAAAACTATTATTTCATATATCCTAACTAAGAAATGCTCACATTTTTATATAACTATCAATAAACATAATAAAATAAACTACTAATTATACTAGCATTATTTCAATACAAATTTTTCAATTCAAAATTTAACTCGCCATCTTAATTTTCGGATAATTATGTGCAAGTGAACGATATTGATTTAGAGTAAATCAGCAAGCTGTCCTTGGGACCTTAAGCCTTTTATTACAAGTGTAGTTCCTTCAGCAGTCCTGCACTGACATACATGTATACTGATCCCTGTTTTCCAGGAGTCTGCTGGACATCCGGAGTGTAGATATCAGGAAACTGGGAGCTTGGAAATAGACTGTGTGGTGGTATTACATGGAACAGAAATCACCCCCCACCCCACCCCACCCCCACCAACAGACCCACTTTTTCCAGCTAAGAGCATTTTCCCCAAATATGGCATTTGGGGCAGGGCAAATGAGCCACAGCATGAGAAGGACTCTTGTATTAGAGAGAGCACACTGTGGTGAAGGGGACTGGCCCGTTCCCAGGAGAAGGAGGGGCTAAGCCCCTGACCACGGCCCGGGAAACCCACAGAACACCAGCAACTATTTAACCCTTTAGGGACTGCAATGCTTGACGTGTAAGAAAAAACACTTACAAAAGAAAGAAGAGGGATTGCTGATGGTGATGTTTGTGTGTGAGCGTGTGTGTGTGCGGGGGGGGGGGTTACTGCTAGCTGCCATATTGTTTTAATGTATTCCCATGGGGAATGGGGGGCCGGGTTCAGTCCCTGAAGCAGGATTAGAGAAGAATGAATATAAGAATCATCATCCTCTTGGTATTCAGTGCAACAAAAGAAAGCAAAGGTAGGGGCTGATATCTCAGGCAGAATGCTGAAAGATGAGACAGAGTTTTGAAGATCTTAATCTAAAGGCTTATTTGAAGACGAATAGCTGGGAAGGGAGAGATGAAAGACTGCGGGATTGTTGGAGAATGTATTTCTGGAAACATTTTAAAATGCAATATATCTCGTATTCAGATACACCTGAAGAAAATAGCATTTTCCATTTAACTTTAAAGGGATAATAGAAATATGAGAAACCTTAAATAATCGCTAAGGTGGACGAAACTTTAAATCAATTATTACCAAAAATCAAAGACCAAACAAACAAATAAATAAATCAGGTGTTAAAAATAACATATCGAACGAAGAAGAAAAAGGGTATTTCAAACCATGCCCATGATCTTGTGCATGGTTTACACTATTCCTACTACCTGACAGACTGATATTTGTCTGACGGCTTATGTGGCCATCTGTGGTATCTCAGAGGGCATTCAGGCATCACACTACTTATATCTTGCCTGGAATCACTCAGAATCACGCTAATAATGACACTCAGATAGCCCTGAAAGTGTAATGTGCCAATGGTAAAGCAGGGTATCCTACCTTATTGTTCTGACAGAGATGCAATATTTCCACATTAGATTCCACATGGCATTTCGTGTCCAGTTTTCGGACACATTCAGAAAAGTCATGCAGTGAAGTGGGGGCCTGGAAGGGGGACGCGTTCCCAAGGTAATGTCCCACACTGTCAACAGGCACTCAGAAGGGTCACACCTCTCTTATTCATTTCTGTGATGTTCCCAAAATATCCACGCAAAAGACAGCGAGTTCCCGCAGTCCTACGTCCAGTTTCTGTTGGTGTGCGATTGATCAACTCTCCAAGCAGTTCTGCTCGTTAGCCTACAAACATGCTGCTCAGCTGACTCGCGGACGAAGGAGAGCCAGTCTGCCCAGATCGCCAAGTAAGGTAAAGCCACTACATATGCTCACAAGGCTGCGTTGTCAACTGTTTACAGTTAGAGCAGAGTCATTCATAGACTCAAGCACAGGCAAATCTGGCCCCTCTCATCTCGGCATACAGTCTCATTTACTGTACGTCCTAAATCATCCAGTTGTGACTGCCAGTCTCCACATAGTCCTTGAAACAGACTGGTCTTCTAGGAAGGAGGGTGTGGAGAATTGGGGAGGTCGTGGGAAGGTACTAGCTGTTCCCTGCTTGGGGACATCAGCGGATGTTATTTCTACAGTCTCCACAGCATGACAGGAAGAATGGACTCAACATTGGGGTGTCAGTTCATTTTTCACATGTGAATTACATGACTGGCACTATGGGTGCGAGGTTGATGTGGCTGCCAGAACCTGACATGGAGATGGTGACATCATAATTACTGTATAAGTTTACCCTTCCAGCAGAGACACACAGGGCTGGCCCGGGAATCGCTTTCATGACCACACAGCCCTACTTTTCAAAATGCTAAACCACACCCAGACTCCAGGCTGGGATTACTTTCCACACACTGCAGAAACAGACAAAATATCCAAGACAGTGAAACTCAGTTTTATTTGCTTCAGTAGGAAATATGTCAAGGTTCAGAACTCAGTGAAGATAATTCTACAATGAATTTTGTACATACCTGACAGCTTCAATGGTGAACAAGTATTGAATATATTTAAATAATCAGTAGGAGATTATGTGTGTTGATGCTTTCAGGTTTGGGAAATCACCTGAGGTCAATCTCTTTTCTCTTGTTTGGAGCCAATTAAACTCAATCAGTTTTAACAACCCTCTTACCACTGACTGGGGACTTCACAAAACCCCACAGTGAGTCCAAACTTGCTTGTGCATAATGTTCACAATCCGGTTCTTCTTCTCAAAGAACTAGCCAACAGGGAAAGAGGAGAGCTGCGATTTATAAAAACCAACCACTTGTCCACTGGACCCAATCCCCACTTAACTTATTAAAGAATCCCTGGGAGTCCTGGCAAGACCTATAACTGGCAAAATGAAGGTGATGTCCGATTCAAACTACCAGTCATCAGACCACTACCAAAGAAACCAAGTTTGGATCTACAAGAGCTCAGCAATTACAGATTTTTCTATTATGTACCGTTTCTGTTCCAAAGTTCTGGAGAAGATAGTCACTGCTTAACTTCATACTTGGAGACACACGACATACTGGATAGACTCCAGTCAGACTTCTCTGATTATGCTTTTTGTCACAAAATGTGGAAAAAACTGAGCTTATGTTGTTTAAAGGCATGTCCATGGATAGGTCTCCTATAATCTCCACACTCCAGCCTGAGTGGGTAAACTGTTCCCTCAGCAGCTCAGCCCGTAACTTAGGTGTCACCTTAGACACATGCCTCATTCAAATCACATGTCACGAGACGCAGTTTCGAAGGTGTACTTCTTACAGCTTATCAACATTGCCTAACTACTGTTTCTTTACTATTCAAGACACTGAGAAACTAATACATGGTTTTCTATACAGTAGGTTAGACTGAACTTGAGTTCTCCTACTGAATTCTCCTACTTACATATACAGTTTGGAAATGCCAGGCCTCCACAGGCCAGGTTTGGCCAGAGAGTGAAGGAAAGATGGCCAATGAGAGCTCAGCATATATGTGGGACCTCCTTCAGGACAGCTGGAAAAAAATCCCAAGAGTCCCCTTCATGAAACTGGTGTAGAGAAGACATTAGGGCAGGCAGTCCCTGGAGCAAAAGGGATTAAGAGCCATACTCAAGGGCCCAAAGGTGGGATCACTCTGCCAAACCAGGGATTTGAACTGGCAACCTTCTACAATTTTTTCGTTTAATACTTTTTTGTCAGTGCATAATTCAATATGTGTTATGTTATACTTTTGATGTCTTTATGAAGCATTCTAAAATGTAGAGAATATTGCAAATAAACCTTTCTATGGGTAAGTGTGTCCAAACTTTTGACTGTACTACTGTACTGTACTGTATTCTACTAGTTGTCGGATCTTTACCCACTTCCATCTTACATAGAGATGCAGTGGTGAATGTCAAGTATTTCTGGCAACAATACAGAAACAATATATAAACATTTGTTGATGAGTACTTCCAGGACCAGTTCAGGAATTTTGAACACACTTTGAGGTAACATGGTTCTGAAGCCTGTGATCCCTAACACAAAACTAAACCCACCCTACACCCTACCACACACATCTGCCACTATTAGCTTTGGTAGGTAACAGTGGGGGAAAAAACCCAGTCAACACTGACTATAAAGATGCAAAAATTATAGAATGAAGCGTTACACATGATAAAAGAAAAAAAATTACATTCTTTTAGTCTGCCAGTGGAAAGAGTTGGATTTGCTACTTAGCATGCATGCTGAGTGACCAGATTGCAATGCAGCTCAGGCTGAAGCAATGGGTGCTGACAAGTCGTGTCAAGAGGGAGAAACCGAGAAACTGCTTAATCTGATTCAAACAGAGCTGTCATCCAGCATTCGAGCTCACAATGCAAACTGATTCTACCGTTATCTTTACCACTAATTACACCAAACAATCCACTGATAAGGAAAGGATGAAAAATCCATTGACTCAGTGGCTCAAAGCAGAGTTAGATACGTTGCACGCAATATTCGTTCATTCTGTAACACATTGTTGAGATGTGACACAAGAAAAGGAACAGATCTCAGAAAGTGGCGGGGTAACTAATAAGAATTTTTCGCAGCTTAGCAAAGGTGGCCTTTCAGTCTGGCAGCTTCCCAAACGGAGAGGAAATGTACCACTGATGTTTTGCTGCAGTCTCTTTCAGGTACGACTGCTAATAGTCAAGCTGACCCCCTCTACACCTTTGCAGTGGCCTGACAAAGGTCAACTAAATGTGAAGTGTTGGCTTTTAACAGAACAAACCCATGGGAACGTTATTAAATGCTAATACTGTCATATTTTCTGGTACTAAATGAGTGGAATTTAAAAATAGATGTCATAAGTCTGATTTGGTGGCTTGTGCAGTTTTATAACACATGTGAATGGGTATATGGATGCAATCGTTATGGTTACATGCACTTGACATCAGCACAGCGTATGCAAAAATCGCTTGTTTATGTTGTTCTTTTAGTATAGCAATATTGGAAGAAACAAAAAATATCTCTGTATATATTTTGCTTAATATTCACAAAATCAATTATAAAAAGACATATAACTTAACATTTACTTTATATTCAACCTACTACATTACAGGCTACCACCAAGAGGTCAGCTTGATCAAAGCCAAGGAGTGCATCTGAAGTCAGGAGCTCTAATGAAGTAATAAACACCTTCAACATCAACAAGGGCAGGAAAAAGCAGAGACAGCTTTAGCGTGATGTAGGTATAGAGGGTGGGGGAGGGGCCTGCAGATTAATTATTGTGCCAGAGGGTGCCTAACTGGTACAGGACTCTTACTGAGAAAATGCTGCACCGTGGTTTTTAATTAGATAAACAGAAAACACAGTCTTTCATCATCTGAAATATGCTAATATGAAAAGATTGAATCCAATTGCTGTAGGTGGGGAAAATGGAAAATTGAGAATCGCAAGGCTTCTCCAAGTAAGAACACAGAGAAAACTTTTCAGTCTCTTTGACATTTTAAATAATTACTGGACATGCTATTCATCTTGGCATGCTACATATTTAATGTAGACCAGCAATAAAAATGGAATTATTTATTAATAGAGAAGAGAAATATAGAAGAATGCCTCAGCGAATTGATGAGGATGAAATACAGTCCTACTGCAGGAAGAGAAGTGACAAGATGTCTCCCAATATCCCCCAGCACAATACATGGGCCAAGACTCAAAAACAGTGCAGACATATGCCCTGTCTACCACTCTACCATCATAGTACTCACAGCAGTATCTGCCATTTGTGGCCATTTGGCCTGCATGGCCCACCCTGGGGGGAGTATGGCAGTTGGTCTTCATCCCGTTCTCATAGCCAGAAGCATGTACCACACAACTCACACAAGAAAGCATTAGGGACACGATCATAAGCTACACAAGGACACAGGAAACTAGACCCAGTTACAGCAGCCATCACAATAAGCAAGTGCACCCTTCAAAAATCACGGAATCACCGCTTAAATAAATCTGATCAGAGAAACATTATTAGCACTTTACCTGCTATGCAATCCACCAAGAGGCTGCAGACACAAAACCTGCCAGTAATCCGAACAGACTGCTTTCATCTTCAGCATTTTCCCAAGATTCAGGTCAAGGATCCTACCCCTGGTGGATGGCTTTGTTCAGAAAAAGGTTCCAAATCAGTGCACCGCTCAGCAAGCATTGGGGTCAAGTGCAGAGGCAGAATACTACAGGGCATGTGGTCCCCCCTCAGGTCCGGTCCACACACCAAGGGACCCCCACAGCCCTGGCATGCTTTTTCCTCAGCAGCCGGGACTCAGAGGAGGTGACCTCATCTAAAAGACTGCCGATCCTCTGTCTTTGATCTATCGGAAGCGTGTGTTTAAAAAGCCCCGAACGCCAGCGGCCCGCGGACGCGCAACGCTGAGCCTGTGGTTTCTGCCAGCAGATGGTGCATGAAAGTGGGGGGTAGGATCTCACTTTTGTTCACCCCACTAGAGGGCCTCCTCTCTCAGCAGTGCTACTTCCCATTGATGATCACCCTGGTGGATTTCCCCCTCCCTGCTCTATCACTGGATTTCAGCTACTCCATTGTCTGGAGGACTGGGCTACCCAAGCTTCACGAAGGCGACAGTGCAGTCAATGGTGTCCCCCACAGGGATATTACATCTGACTTTCCCAATTCCCCCCCTTAGCAGCCAATCTGAGTGGGAACAAGGTAATCAACAAAAGCACATGGTGCTCAGCAGGGAGAAAGCTCAGCTGTGATAGGCTGATGCTGGTTGCTTAGCAACAGCAACACCGACACAACGGCAAATGGGATCTTAATGCAAAGTGATTGACTTGCTTGCCGATCGGTTGGACACAAAGAGGGGACGGCCTCATGGATCACGAGGCTTAAGTGCCCGCCCCTCCTATGCTATCACCAACAAAGAATTCAAAAATTGGTTTAAATATAAAATATGTACTCCGGTTTTGCATCCCAGAAACCAGACTTAAGTGTCTATTCCTCTTTCCTGTGTATAAATAAAAGAAATGATCCTGCAAGGCCTTCCTGCACACCTTATAAAACAACAAGCTTCCTGTCCACGCCCCATCCTTGTTCTTTTTACATTTACGTAACGTTTGCTGCGCATCCCGTTCCCACAACACCCCATCCTCCCTGACAAAGACATTGTTTTCCAAAACACAGATACTGTTCCCTGCCCAGCACCACAAGACCATTTCACAAATCAATAAAATTACACATTAATCATACTGGTAATTAAAAATGAATTAGCATAATTGCCTGTATATTCCCTCATTAAGGTAAATTGCTCATCTGTGAAAAAGACGGATGACAAGTACTTGGCACCCAGTCAAGTACACCTCAAAAAAAAATCATTGCGACTCAAATGTCTCCAACAATAATCTATTTTAACTTTGTTTATACCCTTATACATGCAATTAGTCATCGCAGGATGCAGGCAGCAGCTGTGACAGCTTCCAGGCCCAGAAGAGATTAGGAAGCAGGTGCTTAGGGAGTTTCCCATCACCAGGCAACAACCTCCCGCCCACTTCACCCTCCCTAATCAATGCTCACTCGCACTCTGTCTCTTAACATATCCCCCGACTTCACAACTTTAAGCTCTTACAACACCTCTGCACTTTCCTTCAGATTCCTGGAGCAATGCTGGCTGCATTCTCCAGGGGCGACCGAACTGCTCTACCGAACTAAATCAGTAGAGGTCACCAGCTGAGACACACTGGTCAATCAGGACAGAAGATTTTCTTGCATGTGAGATGTGTGTGAGAGCAGCTTCAAAAACCACCAGGACATGGGGCAGCATCTTAGGAATCAGGTATATTGACCAGTGTAACACCTCAATTTCCTCAATGTCAAATAATGTCAAACCAGGTTATAATCTTATACAAAACATTAAAACCTGTTTGAACCTATTTAAATGCTAGTCTGTTCTTTCTAGAAGATAACTTTGACCTCTGAAGCTTTCACTGAATTTTTACCTGAACCACAACAATATAAATGCCTTTACAGAGATATTACTTTACACCACATTTACCTTTGATACACATAGTACAGAGAAAGAAAAGCATATTTGGATTTCAATGAAATCAAATAAAACAGCACGATAAAAGGTCGAATGTCAATATTTAAAGTTTATCTTTATATTTTATTTATTGTGAATGAATAATTGAAGAAAATGAAATGGTACAAAAGGTTAATTGTCTTCCTATCATACTGCATACATACTTTTGTCTATACTCTATGATATCAGCTTGTAATTTCCTTTAGTGGTGACATTTTGCTCTGTAATTGCAATTAGTGTTCCATTAGTGAGCTAGATAAACTGTTTGTGGAAGGGATTATAACGTTCTCAGTCAGAGGACACAAACAAGCAATTCTAGAGTTCAGTACACCTGTCTCCCAGTCTAGTCTGCCCAGGAAAGATGCGTAACGAGGCAGGGTACCCCGTGGATGCTATGGGCCATTTAGAAATTCACCAGTGCGTGTGAAGCACCCAGGAAGAGAGAGAAACTCCATTGCAAGGGCCAACATACTACACAGAGCCAACATACTACACAGAGCCAACAAGCCATCCTCTTTCTCAACTTTGTAGGAAATGCTCATACAGCACATAATATGAAATCAAGAACAAAAGGTATAAAAAGATTGATCTGGATTTTCTACATTTTGGTTCCATGTTTTGTGAATCTTAGAATAATCTCAGAATAAGCCACTGTAGGCCATTTTCCCAAAGTCCGTTCAAAACCACAATGAATGTGGTTTTGGGTAAAATTATACACATCAGTAAAAAGATCTTCAGTCTCATTGACAGTCTAAAAACTCAGACTCAGTGAAATGACTAAGCCCTACACAATTATTAATAAACATATCTTTATCTAAAATGGAAGCGCTATATTAGTAGTAGCCAGAGGTATGTGGCAATACGCCTGCATGTTACAATTTTATGTACAATTTATCGTAGGGACCCTCCCAACAAAAAACCCCATCTTATGTAGGTGGACCTGTCTGGGCCAAAGTCCAGGGCTGACTCTTAATACCACTCTAGCCCTGCTCGTGGCTGCTGCGTACTCAGTTTAAACAAAACAAAGTTAGCTTTGGGGAGTATATATTTGGATTTGAGGTGACACAACAAAATGAATGTGAACTAATACCAGATTCAAATCATTTATGGCACACAAGACTAGTTAACAAGCTGAAGTTGTGACATGAAGCTTACACGTTGAAATCCTGGATTAGGTATTTTTAGTTTGTGCCTATAAACCCTGAATTGCCTCTTAAAATATCCAGTTGGAAAGGGGGCTGATTCTACAGTATGTAAAGTGCCCTCAAATGTAAAGTATCATAATGTAAACATAGGGCTCCCCTATTCAGTAATGGAAATGAGGATTGTATTGCAACTCTCCCAGAACAGAATCTCTGGCCTTTACTGAAAAACCAACACGCCCACGAAGACCCCCCCTCAGTGGTTTCTGATAATAGCCGACAAGGACACGACCCTTTGAAAAACATCCCAGCTTCTTTAAAAGCAAACATATTCCTTCATCAGCATTGCATCGTAATAATTATAATGACTAAGTTATGAGCATGAAAAACAACCTGCCTGTTTGCTTCCAACCACAATGAAAATAGAGGCACCACATGGTCATTGTGCTACCATCTTGACAAATGATCTTTTGGGTTTCTCCAAGGTCTGTCTTTATTTCAAATTATTTGCAGCATACCGTCCCTGGATGAGCTCCGAAAAGAATTTCATGAGTCAGATTCAGAGCGCCGCAAGAGCCTGCGCCGGCTAAATGGACAAGGCTGCATTCCAAGGCACGAAAAGAGGCCAGATCAGTGCAGTGCCAGTCTGGCGCGAGAGACCGTCAGCGGCACAGAACGGAAGCCAAAGGTGCCATCCTGGATCCCTGTCTGTAAGCTACTGTCAAGATAGACACCTTTGCAGATGTTGTGTTAGAAATGGCACTCCTACGTTCTCTTTTTAACCAAAATGTTCCCTGAAGATAAACTGATGCAAGAACCAGACTTAGAAGATCGCATTCCATATCTAATGTATCTCTGGTGCGTTGGCCACGTCTGACTTAGAAGGAGATGTTTATGAGACTTTCCAGTTTATCTACAGTGTGTTCCGCTGGGTTCTGTTGCTGTATCTCTTCTTTGTATGGATCACACCAGTAGTGCCAGCTCTAATTTTTTGTCTCCTACGCCACTTTTCTTTTACTGTTTACTTCTTAGATTCCCTTCAGCTTCATCCAAGACCCCCTAAAGGATACTGTGGCCCGGGGGAGTTGGCAGGCGCGTAATTGTCCCATCATGTGGGGGTGCCAGCTGGGTGTCAGTTTTGACTTATGTCTCCCCTACCCCAGGAGCTCATTGACAGTGAGGATCAGTCAGGCCCATTTGACCCAGTGATATTACACACTCTGTAAAGAGCATCCACCTCAGCTTGACCTTAGTTCTGACATGCCTCCTATGTGAAGATGCGCTACATGATCTGGCCAGATGCCAGTAGCATTTCCTGTGCGACAGAGCGGTACTCACCCTCCAGCAACCTCTGATACATGCAAAAAGGACTGAAAGTACACACGAAAAAAAATCTAATTACAATCAATCAATCAACCAATCAATCAATAAATCCAATCTATCAATCAAACAAAAAAAGCAAACAAACAAACAAACAAATAAATCAAAGCATTTGCCCAGTTTCCATATTCCCAAGTTCTGAGCTTTGAATTTTTTTTGTCATCATTCATTTTGTCGGTCTATGACAGAAATTTCAGAAAGGATGGTTTCTCTCTTAAGCTCCTTTAGTTTTCGAGGCTCTCTTTTAAACCTCAGTAATAGTCTCTCAGCTCAATCAATGCAAGTCTAAAGCAAATTCTTCAACCACGTTCAAGGCAATTTCTCAGACGTCCTACTTCTCTGGGTTGTGGAATACCACGACCCCGCTGTGCCGAAATGTTTCCTGATTTAAAGGATTCCTGGATGTTTTACGAGATGCCTCTTTCTTAGATTCTGGAGATGTAATACACGTCTCAGAGGTTTATCTCAGAAATATCCCAGACGAGCATACAGCTTGCTGACAATGTAGCTATTTACATTCATTATGAAAATATTCTTGGTCCTAAGCATATTTAACACTCTATAAATCAGCATTTTTTGTCACATAATAAGTAGGTACAAATTACTGCAAATGAAATCTATGAGCTAATAAATATTTATTTCATTAATATGGATGCTACGTACTGAAAACCATCTCCCTCTTAAACTGCAACGTCAGTTAAAGCACAGTAGCTGTGATCTGTGGGAAATGTTTGATTCAACATCAGATTAATGACATATTTTCCCAGGGTATACATCAGCATCTGTCTATATTATCAGCTTGCAATAACTTCAGGCTCCGCACATTTATAGAGAGGCTTCTCCGACTTGGATATATGCACCACCTAGTGGCAATGGGAGGTATTGCGCATCTCTAGAACAACAAAAACATTGTGTTTGTGTTCATTGTTATTGTTTACATTGTAAATATGGAGGAGCACAGAGCAGCACATAGAACTGGTGGCGGATTGGTGTATCCACAGTGACTTTCATCATCACAGTTGCTAGAGCACTGCATATTTCACAGCATCGCGGAAGAAAAATATCCTTTTTAATAAATGAAAATGTTAGTTCTGGCTTTATCCAAGGGTATTCTTTAAAAATATACATTTATACAACAATAGAATACACAAAATTCCATACATTTTCTGCAAAACACAACTCATCTGTGGTGGTGATACATTCTTTGGCTCTGGATTTTATTTTTGATGAAATTCTGATTCAGCGATATGACCAACTTTGCCCATGAACTCACGGTTACACAACACAGAAGAGCAACTGAGTCTTTCATGGTAAACTTCAACCCAGAGATGAAGCGAATTCCGCCACGTATACTCCAAAGCCGAGGTGACATGTTGTGCCTTTTGTTTCATGACAGTTTTACCACTGGATACGTTGATAGAGTAAAGAAGGGGAAGGTGGGTAAAGAATGGTGGAGACGATGTGAGAGGAAAGCTTCCCCTTTTCATTTTTATGGACAAATACATCAAAATTAACATGACAGGGTTATGTTCTCTGTCAGCGAGAGTATACTGAGGGAAGCAAGGCAGGTGGCTGACATTCACATCTGCATGCAAGGGCTGCTCACGTCTTCCGCTATAAAACTTGTCCATACAGTAAGTGTTCTTCCCAAAACACCAGCTGTGAAAAGGACAAATATCTATACTCAGTCATTTGCTATTTGTTCACTCAGTTCTGGCTGCTACCTTTGCAGGTAATTTCTGCAACTGAACTCAAGGGGTTGGCCGAAAAATGTGAAAAGAGTGTCCATACCAATACGAACACATTCTGGAAACCCACAGACCTGTGGCTGGGGCCTTTTTGGAAGTCGCTGCAACTCTAAAAACAGGAAGATCCATCTGTGCCAAAAGTGACATAAAAGAATTGGTGCAGGATGCCTCAGTGCGAGAGCACAAGCAGTGCCCAAACCTATAGCAGGGCCAGAAATCATAGCGTGGGTGAGCCGGTCCCTCAACAGCACATTCCCTCCGATTGATCTAACCGCGCACACATATACCTGTCAGACACAATCATTTTATCGTACTGTATCGCTCACTGTGATGCTGAATGGGTAGACCTGAATTCCCTCTGGGGGGGGGGGGGGGGGGGCAGGACCACTGGGACACCGCCATGCCACCCCCGTAGACCTAAACCGAAATGCCAGTGGATGAAAACTGATTTGACCCTGCAGATGATGCCCCCAAATCACCTACAGGTAGCCTCCTTAAATGAGAAACACCATAGAGGTCACAATGTCAATTTGGGAGCACTGGGAGAAAAGCACTGGGAGAAAAGTACCTGTGAAAATCCTTTGAGGAGGCATTGAATCTGTGTTGGCAGTGTGCCATGTGCAGGTCAGGCTTTTACGGACTTGGCAGGGGCAAGGAGGTCCTCGCATCTCTTCTCATTGGTTGCGTGACCGGCATCTGTATCAGGACCTTGTAACCCCAGCTGACATGTGAGAGATCTGGCTATGCAAGTCGGCTGAAAATAATCTCTAGAACAGAGTCGACCCTAAATTAACAGAAAATTCTCAACCACAAACGCAACCCTGTGGCCAACCCTTGGTGCAGGCACATGTTCAGAAATTCTCTTTGGCTCAGGAGGCTACAGTAACCAGCAGTGGTAGGTATGCACATTTCAGAAGCTTGAACCAAAGAGTGAGTAAAAATGGGTGCATGGAAACTGTACAAACATCACCATCTTAGACCATTTTCCACCTTTTTAAAAATAATTACGATTGTTTTTTTTCCAAGTATAATGATCAATAGGACCAGTTTAATAAGTTGACATTCATCCTGGTTTGTGTCATAAGCCAACAGATGATTTACATCAATTAGGAGGGGACTTTTAGCTGCTGGAAAACGCTGCTATTTTGTCTGTTTACTCAGTGTCGGGCAGGGTTCCGCTAATCCGCTAACCACTAATTAGCAAAGCTTTTGTTAGCGGATTAGCATTTCTGCTAACTTTGAAAACTGTTTGTGAACCAATTAGCTTCCACTACATTTAGTTCTGCAAACTGTAAATCTGCTAATACTTCTTTGCAAGTAAAGTAAATGAAGTTTAACAGTCAAAAACGTTTCTAAATTTTAAAATCATACAGATTTGTTCCGGTCTGGTGGGAGCGTGTCTGCAACAGTTGGCTGTTGGCTAACTACATGTAAACACAAGATGCGATTGGTTGATAACTTGTGATATTTAAGGTAATCAGGGCTAAATGTTAGTGAATGGAGATAAAGTCCATTTAAACTGGGGTACCTTGAACTAAGCAGAGGACTGAGGCCTATATCACAAAGCTGAATTTTTTGCTTATTCACATAACTTTATTTAGCCCAGACTACTTTAAATACAAGTTATCCAGCTAAGCAAGAAATCCTGCTTCTACCCTGGTTTCCCTTTATTTTCCAGATTCTGGCTGACAGAGCTATAGCCTAATAAAGAGCTGAGACCCTCCTTCCTAGTTCTGGGTAAATGGCGCCATCTTTGTGCCCAAGCAGCTTCACTGTGAGCAAAATGTCAGCATGAGCCAGTAGCGGAAGCTCGTGGGAGTTTTACTTACACCAAAATGTTCTGAGGGCATAATGAAAAATGATTGGCCAATCAGATTGTACATGAGGTGGGTCCAAGCAACTACAGGGGGTGGGACCAAAACATTTGATTATCTGTACAACACTGGTGTATTTTTTGTTCATGACTGCCAATAAAAAGCCAAAAAGCACATATTTTAGGGCAGGGCTATTCAAATCACAGTCCACAAGGTGCGAGCCCTGCTGATTTTACAGCCTTCCTGTACCTGTGAGCCAGGTGTGAAGCCTTTGGCCAATCAGAATCAGTAATTATTAAACTGACTAAGTGGGAGAACTGAAAACACGGCCTGGATTTGGAATCGAGGACCAGATTTGAAGATCCCCGTTTTAGGGTGTCGGAACACTTGTGTTCCTATAGCACGATGTGAAGGAAACGCTGGTGTGCTGTCATTCCAATTTTAGGGAACAATACAACACAGAAATCTATAAAATATAATAACACATACAAAAAAAATCTCAACATGATATTTAGCATCCTACACCTCCTACACAAATAAGCAATGCCTTGGAGGCAGTAAACAAGACTGTTTTCCTTAGGGTAAGAAAATCTCCCGCAGGCTGTAGGCTAACAGATGCATCTTATTGGCTGCCTCAGATGCTGTGCTTCTAAATCCAAGTCTTGAATAAAGCAGCCAAATAAAATATACCTGAAAATGACCCTGAGGAGGTTTTAAGAACTGATATTACATTTCTCCTTTACTTATCCATAAAGGTCACCTCTAGATGTGCAAGTTAAAAACCCAGATATCCTCAAAAAATAAAAATATCAAACATCATTAGGTCTATGTGCTCAGCTATATGTGACGTTATTCACAGATTCACAGAATACAAGACAAAGTCATCTATACTTCTCTCAAAATGTCACCACCCCAGAAACAGACCCCAGAGTGATTCACTGAAGCATTTAGGGTAGGACAGAATAGTTTGTTTGTGGCTTTTCTAACCATGATGCTCATAGCCCTCATTCCTTGGCCCTACATTATTTTGAGAAAAAAATCTTTCTTGAAAGAAGCAAATGATCCCTCCTTCTTAGCTAAAAGCAGCCTACTCAAGGCTTTGTAGATTTTCCAACATAGACACATTTGACCTGTGACCTCTAACATCTGACCTTTTCATGCTTTTCTTTGTAAGTGGTATGCTTTCTAAGATGACCTGTGACATCACTGCCTAAGCTAGTATTTCTCAAACAGGTCCTTGAGGACCTCCAGACAGTCCACATCGTTGCCCCCTCCCAGCTGGGATGGAGCAATATCATGGACCATTTGGGGTCCCTGAAGACCGATTTGAGAAACACTGGCCTAAGCAACTTACAGTCAGCTTAAAATCACATTATTGTTATACCTGGATATTTCTCAAGGCAACAAAAATGGATCACATGGTTTAGTTACCATATCCAGTGTGCTATTACCGACAACAATACTCTGTGTGCATCTAATTTCCTCCCAGCCCTGCCAAAGAAGAGAAGCGTTTCACATGTAAATGTCTGAGAAAAGCTGCCTTGCACGACAACAGGGGGGAAACTTGTCGCTATTCCCAACATGCGAGCACACGCCGCCATGCGACCGCCATTACTCTGGTCTCCCTGAATACAGTTCCGCCTCATCCTCAGGGTGTCGCAAGATAGCAGCTTCGGAAACAGATGGTCCTTATGCAACCCCCCCGGGCCGCGGTGGACACGGTTTTTATTTCTCTGGGACTAACTAAGGTGCTCATCAGCTTTGGGTAACAACTGAAAGCACCAGGCACTTGTCTGAATTAAACTATCCATCCTAAACCACACAAAGGCTAAGTGCACTCTCTAAAAATACTTCAGTCAAATTCTAAACAAAATAAAACGGCCCTTAAGGAAGTGTTTATGTAACTGTTATAAAAGCGAATTACTCAGACTTGCGTGGTGCTTAACACAGGAGCTGAGCATTCCTCCTCTTGCCTGGCTTGGTAGCAGACACATATGCCTGCTCACGCCATGCACGGATTCAAACAGTCCCACAGTCTGGACACTTCAAAAGCATGAGCCAACACAAATGAACCAACACTATTCAGCGTCAACGTCAAAAACTGCATGTTCTGTGGGTTGAGATTTTCGTATGAAACGCAATCGCAGGATCTCAAAACAGTTGTCTCCATGCTATGTCTGCTTTAAAATATAAACACATATAAACAAGGATGTTTTTTTAAATCAGTGGACGGAATTTTATCGACGACAAAGAACCGGCACGGAAACATCCGCGAGCAGAGATAAACAAGCACAGAGCGAGAGAGCGAGCAGAGCTGCGATGTGTGAGGGACGGGCGAGGACCATGAAGCAGAGATATGGACGGTGTGGCATCTCGCATGTGAAACTGCGCTGAAATAGCTGAACGTTCGTACGTTCCTTCAAAAGGATAGCCCTGCTGTCATGTCAAATGGCCAAAGCATTTGACCTTCTTCCTGGACTGCATGTTCGGTGCTCTGCACAGAGGGACCGACAACATCCAAATGGACCCCACAGAAATGATATTTATTATTCATTCAACAGATTTGTGTTGTTACTAAAAGCTTTTTTTTTAGCCCAGTGTTGTTTAATCATTAATTCATGGGTTAACCTTACTGCTACAATAACAAACTGGACAGACAAATCATTTTGATCTCAAATACAGTCTCAGAACAGCATATATTATGAGAAAACACAGCGGACTATGCTGGAACACACCTCTGAGTCTGTGTATGAATGACACGAACACAGAATAATCAAGGCTTCAACATGCTTCCAGATGGCACCGTTTACAACCGACAATGGACCCCGTCCTTCCCTATGGATTTAACGAGGGTCAGCAGAGCACGCCGTGTGCCTTTCCTGCCTGCCACATGCTGACCCTCTGCCCCGTTTCAGTCTCACAGGTACTCACAAATGGCATCGCCTACACGCCATGGCAGAGCTGGGCTGGAGCTGGAAGCGTTGGGGTGGTGCACGCTGGCTTCTCACGTTCTCTCACTTGCGCGCACTCCCTGCTCTCATTCAGGCTCAGGCCACACGAATGAGGGAGCGTTCGGCAGGCAGCCCGTGAGGTAAGCAGCCCCTGTGATGTCACATGCGGCATCAGCAGAGCTCAAGGCACACAGAGGCTGGGGGGAGGGGCAGTGCAGGTGCGTTCCAAAGCAACCAAACCTGGGGAGGGGGAGGGGGCTGCCTGTCTACCTGTAGTTAAGGAGAGCCACATACTACTGTGAGAAAAAGCAGACTGCAGCACATAATCGAGGCAAGGCAAGAGTCTCTGTTTACATGCGCATGAAACCAGCTCTGATTCACGTTAGCTACCTCCTGTCATACAGCAGTAGTATGGTCCACAACAGTGCAAGAAGATTGGTCCCCTGGTTTCCATAGAAACAGGAGGATGTGTTGAAGACAGATACCCTTTGCCTCACTCTCCTGTGAAATCAATACATTGTAAGATGATGAGGCATGACCGTATAAACAAATCTGAACAAAGAGGGTGATATAAGGAAAATGTCAAATTTATGATAAAAATTGAGACTGATAAAAAATGTAACATCTAAGGAATTAAACATTTACAAATGTTTACTGCAGTGATTTAAATTCCATTCAGAAAACTTGGTTCAGGTTGCTATGAGACACCTGAATCACACAGTGCTGATGCTGTTGTTCCTCTTGAGAGTGGGATGCAGACAGAGTGTCCTCCGAATAAAAGATATAGGAGCAGCTTCTGTTTTTTGTACATGGAGTAGAATGTATCACTGGTTGCTGTTGTGGGAGGGGACAACAGCATAGCAGAGAGTTTTATATTGGGGGGGGCACAGCTTATTAATGTACAAAGGTCTATTTATTGGGGGATCAATGAACCCATATTAAATTATGGTGGGCACCCCCCCCCCCCCCAACCCCGGTATGATCACCAATTTCCCAGCTGCCAGCTGTAGAACTATTGCTGGTCAAATGCGTTGATGACTAGTCAAGGAAATCATTTTGATTTCATTAAACTAAAAGATTCATTCAGAGTCGAACATTCACTTCCAAGTTTTCTTCTTTTATGTTGCAAGTTTGTATATTAAACTGTACAATTTTGATTGATTATGTACTCATGGACAATAAGCATTTAATTCGATTAAGGGGTGGCACAGTGGTGCAGTGGTTAGTGCTGTTGCCCCACACCTCTGGGACCAGGGTCTGAGGTTCTGCCATGACTCTATGTGTGTGCACGTTCTTCCCGTGTCGTCGTGGGGTTTCCCCCCATGGTCCAAAAACACGCTGAGGTTAAGTTACCACATAGCCCAATGGTGTTAATGGAGTGTGAATGTGCCCTGCCATGGGTTGCCACCCCATCCTGAGTTGTTCCCTACCTTGTGCCCATAGGCTCCACCCCAACCCCCGGTTCTGAATAGGGTGAGTGGTTAAAGAAAGTGGATGGACGGATGACGTGATTATATTTACATTTGTGGGTGGTGTGTGGTTTAGCCAGTTAGGACGCTGTGCCTGTGATGGGAATGTTGCTAAGCACTTGTATGTAACATTTAACAAATGTAACATTTGCCATACGGAATCTGACTCTTGGCCATGATGTGGCTCACTCTTGAATTAATTGAATGATGAATCACCCTTTAAATTAACTGAATGATGAATCACTCAGTGAACAAACTGAACAAAGAAAGTGAAAAGACTGAACAACAAATCACTCAGTAAACAAGCTGAAAGGAAGATCAGTCAGTGAACGAACTAAACGAAGGATCACTCAGTGAACAAACTGAACGAAGGATCACTCCATGAATGAACTGAACGAAGGATCACTCAGTGAACAAACTGAATAAAGGATCATTCAGGGAATGAACTCAACAATGAATCACTCTGTAAACAAGCTGAATGAAGGACCATGCAGTTAGTGAACAAACAGAACGACAGATCACTCAGTGAACAAACTCAATGAAGGGTCACTCAGCGGCCAAACTAAATGAATTAGTGTGGTGACCAAGATTATTTTGTCCACAAAAAGGGATTTGCTCAGGAAGAATAAATCGTTCACAAGCAACATGAGTTTACTGATGACCACTTTGAAACATTGTGATAATGGTGATAACCGGGATGTTTCACTGTTTAAGAAGTCTATACCCATCTGTTTCCATCCATTATTTTAACGGCAGAACGCATACTATACTTCTTTCTGTCATGTGGTATGTACTCAAGGCATGCAGATGAAACTCTGAGCACATTTACTTTCAAGAGGGTGAGTGGGGAGTCCCCATTAAGCTGTGTCTTGTTTCAGGTGCCATGCTGAGCGGCTCTGTCTCTGAGGTAGGGCCTTTGCACACAGTGCAGCCCCACAGAAGAGAGGCTCTCAGCAAGTCAGCTGTGAGGCTTCACTTGTCGACTGTGCCAGCATGCTGATGAGCTGACAAATTATGTTGTCCCTTCCCAAGCAGAAAAGGAGCAGAGCTGTGAGCCCTCACCCAGTAATCCGGAAACTGCCAAGGAGCCTTTTATGAAAGCACGAGATAAAAAACCTCCAGTGTCACCTGGCAAATGCTTTTATTTAATGCAACACACATGACACAGCAAACAGTCTATAGCTGGAATCATTCATGCAGTGGTTCCTAAATGCCACATTACACTGGTCATCAAGCATGTTTGAGGCACAATGAAGCTTTCTGGACACAAAACTGAATGAGATTTTAATAGTTCGGAATAAGTTTGCCAGTGTGACATTTTTGCAGACTATTACCTGCAAAGTGTTGATGGCTTGAAACAAAGATTGAGCACAGTGAGGCAAACAGAAAATTCCAGACTCAGACAACTGGATCAACAGATGGGGAAGTCACACAGGTACAGGAAAATATGTTTCAGAATGGGTCTAGTTAGCACAAGTTAGCCTAGTATAGTCACTAACTTCAGCCAGCTAAGGACCACCTTCTCAACATACAGTTCAGAGCTGCACCTGCTCCTTGTTTATAAGCTCAAGTGAAGATAAAGCCTGTGGCACTTGCAGCTGCCCCACATCATTTCACTTTAGACAATGTACCTGGCTCATGATTGGTTTGACCAGGGCGAGGACACCTGAGCCAGAAACGGGGTATGCAGTACCTGTGGCATTGCGTCTGCCCCCGGCATTGTGTCATCACTGGGCTGCGTTCCACATGCACCCTCCAGCTTGGGGCAGTGCCATGCTGGCCTTGTCTGACAGATGTAGGGCACTAGGGCTAACTGCCACTGTCCCAGAGCTCCTGAAGTACAGACTTATGGAAAGATCTCAGCTGGCTGGTGCAGAGCTCAGCAAGCAGCTCATTTGGGCTGCTTCCACACCCTACTGCAGGGGTTTCCAACTCCAGTCCTGCAAAGCCCCATTCCTGCACAACTTAGTTCTTTCACTGTTCCACTACAACCGATTTGGTAATTAGCAGAGAAGTACAATCAGGTGTGTTAAATGAAAGGAAACACAAAGATGTGCAAGGCTGGGGCTCTCTGGGATTGTTCTACTAATACATGAGATTTTGCAAGGCAAAATAATACTGGTCCAAAAGCACTGGTTTATTGGGTGACGTGCAATCTTCCTGTATTTTGCAGGGATTTCATGTTTCTCAATGTGGCGCACTGTTGGCTTTCTGCCATGCTTCGCAACAGGCTATTGTTGTCACTACAGGTGCTCAGTGCACCAGCCTGGTTTAACACAGAACATCAACAGAAAGAAAGCTGACGTCCAAAAGAACCTGAAAGGATGCTTAACGCACAAAATCTCACTTATTCAAAGGGTTTGGATAAAGCATGAATACATTATACAAAAAATATATGGACAATAATTATTAAAGAAGATAAAGAAAATGCCTCTCGATAGGGAGCTCAGAGGGAGCAAAAACATGGACCAACTGGGTCCCCGAGCAGCGGATTTGGAAACACTGGCCTAGAGAACTCCGTCTGACCACAGAAGGTTACTGTGTTAATTTCTTGTGAATATTAGTGAATATTTTGAAAAAATATGCTTAGTTACGCTATGGTCAACACGGTGCAGTCCAGGGCAACACTAAGGTCAATGCTGTGCAGAAGAGGGCTATGCTATGGTCAACGCTGTGCAGTAGAGGGCTACGCTAAGGTCAACGCTGTGCAGTAAAGGGCTACGCTAAGGTCAACGCTGTGCAGTAGAGGGCTACGCTAAGGTCAACGCTGTGCAGTAAAGGGCTACGCTAAGGTCAACGCTGTGCAGTAGAGGGCTACGCTAAGGTCAACGCTGTGCAGTAGAGGGCTACGCTAAGGTCAGCAGCAGCCCAAATACACAATGGGCCTTGGCCTCAAAGGCTGATCAGATTTTTTGCAACACACAAACACCATTGCTTTAGATGAAGTAAAAAAGTCCACCAATGTGAGCTGCATAGCTGAATCCTGTACCATTATATCCTACAGGCTTAAAGTGCTAATGAGGACAAATAAAAAGCGATGATGTCATCATTATGAATACTATCGGATTCCTTTTTCATTGCTGTGTCCTGTAAATGACACATTGCAGTTAGAAGCATAACAGCAGTAATATGATGCTATAAGTTGTGCTGACAGTGAAGTTTTTCTACAGGCTATGAAACAGCCTGACACACTCCTTGACGGTCAGGAGTCAGCACCCTCTGAAATGTGAGGATTTATGTCATGCAGTATGGAGTACTGTAACACACACAGGAGAGGCCTCAAAAGGCCTCAAAAGCTTACTGTGGAATCACTACGCTGGACAAACCTGCCAAGCATGTTTGAACTCCTTTGCTAGCGTGACGGAGGTAGGTGTCTGTGTGTGTGAGTGTGTGTGTGTGTGTGTGTTCGTGAGTGTGTGTGTGTGTGAACAGGGACCAGAATACTAACCAGCTGGATGGCACACACGGGAGCCTGAGCAAACATCGATGCACTTTCTATTGAGAGTTGGAACACATACTGCAGCCAGCTGACCACCAGCATGGTGGTTTGTGGAGCTGGAAGTTGTTCAGGTTTTACAGCTGCTATTTAAAGATAAACACATGGAAGGGCTGGAGAGTCCTGATCATATCTAGTCCTTATCTGTCTCATTCAGCTCGTCCTTCAGGGTGTCTGATGTCAAGTGCCACATCTACGACAGCCATGGACAGAGTATTCCCTCTTATATATCAATAGTCATCTCAAAAAGAGATTTGTTAATATTATGATATCTGTAACCCCCATTATCACTATTAAAGTAAGCACCTATTTTGGAAAAAAGTGTGGCTTGGCCTGGAAATTATGGGTATGCCAGGACAATGATAGAAAATGCTAAAGCAAATTTACTGTTTTGACCGGTAAAACATAGGACAGCCTTGCAAAGAGTCCAATGAAAGAGACTCTTTTAATAATATGTCATGCTATGATGAAACAGAGAACCATTCAGTGGATGTTAATCAGTTCATAGAGCATGTAACATGAAAATAAGCATTACATGTTGCAGACTGCATTGCCGTGGTGCCAGATTCACAAAAGGATGCCACCTCCACTGGTGTTACAGATCATAACAAAGGTCAGTGTGTTTGTGGTTGTGGATCAGCAGCCTTTCACAGTATCGGTGTCTACATCCTCCAATACTGCTGCTTTGAGTTTCCCCTGAAGCTCAACCAATTCAAGTAAATTCAACCAAAACCTTATTCTGTCACTAAGGGGCTGCAATGAAGTGATCATTTAGCTTCCCTTTCACATAGTTGTATTCAACCTGCCTATCTGAGGAGTAAACAAACAGACAAAGACCGGGAAATAAATATCGCTTGCTAAAGCAGAATGGATATAAAACAGCTAACTGGAGGTATAGTTTGAACACAGCTAACAAGAATGAACGTGATTTCTTATGTCCATACGTGATGAGGTGACGTTGATCAGCACGACTTAACAGCAAGGCAGAACTGATGAGATGGTAAGCGGCTAAAATCAACAGCTGCAGCCAATGCTAAATGCTCAGTGATTGTGTGAAGCTAGCCTTCACGGAAACACGCCACACATACCACTGTCCTTCTATCGTCAACAGACTTGTAATTCCTTTCATAGGACTACCAGATTCCCATGTGGATGTTTGACGATTTAGAATATGTAAGTTTAATGGCTACTATACTCAGAGACACAGGAGAGATTTTTGAAGTGGGGTGGGGCGGGGGACAAACAGTAAGCACAAGGTCTCAACTTATCCAGCCATGCTTGATGAGGCATGTATAGGCTGCATTTTAACATGTCTACATACAAAGAGAGATAAAGGGAGACAGTGGGAGCGCGTGTGAGTGCACTCCTACCTGCAGCAAACAAACCTATGAGTAGTTTGTGATGTATCCAACCCTATTTAGGGACGCTACTTATGAGTAGGGGGACGGATCAGGGTCAGTGTCCGTCTTTGTCCTTGACTACTGTACTTAAGCCACACACTTTGATGCCTGGATCTGCCATGGTTTTTCTAACCCTAACCCTAGCCTAACCCTAACCCTAATTTGGGGCCTTAGGGT
>JAODLD010000113.1:28679159-28694374 GCA_026781065.1 Mormyrops boulengeri
AACCCACCCCCCCCCGCCAATTGCCACCCGACATGCGGTACCTTACGCAACCCCCCATGGTAAAAGGTCACACAAACTGCTTTTGTTCCGCACCCCCACCCCCCCCCCCACCCCGCTCCACTCCACCACTGTCATGCCATACAGTATGCGGCCATATTAACCCTAACTCCACCAGATAATGTGAGCTTTTTCACCATTATTGGAATCTAATGTGGGGAGAATGCAGTAAGTAAATGGATTTTCAGGATGACTGAAGCCTTATGGGCCGTAAGCCAGGCCCCCTGATGTTGCTGTGACTTAAAAAAAAATGTTCCCAGAGGCACTGAGGCAGCAAGCATGTGCTGGAGTAAAATATAGCATAGCTGCTTTTCTTGGCATTATACAGACTGTGCCTGGATCAAGTACCAAAGAGCAGTTTAAGGCCACACCATTTGTCCAGAAGAGCATCAAAAGAATATCTCATATTAACCTTCACACTGGCCTCTGTGGCCCGCTGTGCTGCTCAGCTGTTCAATATTGTATTTTATGAGCTGCAACTGATATATGGCCTGTTTCCTTCTAAAGACCAGCTTAATGGAGAAGGGAGAGACTTATCTGAAACTTTTAACGCAAGAAAATTCACACAACTGAATTTTGCACCTTCCTCCCTCATGATTGTGACAGTCCTACTTGTGACCTGAAACCAGTAACATGACCAGTAACTGGTCATTCAGCACCTCTGGCCATCACGCCAAGGACACCTCCATACGCCCTTGTACTGTACCTTCCCACCAACTTAGCGGATGCCCATTCATCTGTGCTCAGCAGTGTCTCAACACAACTCCAAATTTCAGCTTGATGGAGGGCATATATTTAATACTGTAGATGCTTTTGTCCAAAGTCACAGTACAGCACCGTACAACACAGCAGGAGCCTAATAAGACAACAAATCAACAGGCAAAGTGCAACACTAAGCATTCTGGGAACACGGAGTGGTGTAGACTAGTAAAGGTGCCATAAAATAAGTAAACACAACGCCACTCGGCACCCTCCATTACTGCCTCATCCGTGACTTCTTGCAGTGTTTGCTCTGGGGAATAAGGGAGGAAATGAAAGGAATGGAGCACAAGCTGCAGCAGGCAAGACCGCGTGAGAAATGGCCAGCCAGGAAGAGTGACATCTTTACAGCCGCATCTTCACTTTGCTTTCATTAGAGGCTCATAAAATGGCACTCACAGAATTAAAAAGCAGGCTCCTACTTCTCTTACTTTCACCCTTGTCTTTTTTTTTTTTTAAAAAAAGTTTTTTAATTGAACCTGCAATTTAATTGAATGCCGCTTAAAGTGGCTTTTCAAACATACAGTGGCTGAGCCCACCCCCCCAGGGACCCAGACCAGTTTCTCTCTGGTTATAAGTCCAGCTCCTTAATCTCCACTATTAAACCCACACATAGGACTAATCCTATATAAATACATAGCAGTGAAATTAAACCAATAAAACTGGCCAATATTTCTAAATTAACTAAATAATAGAACTTGGTGTGTGATTGTTCTTCTGTTAATTAAGCCTTAAGAAGTTTTTCAAACGATGTCAATGAAATGCTAATTCCTAGGGCAGGCTGTACCTCATTTCCTTCCGACGTGCTCAGTTACAGAAGAACGCTGAGAGCGAAAACACAATGATACGGACGCTGACACACTGGGGCCGCCTTCTATTCGACCACAGAGCACACAGATCATTCGGATGGTAAAATAAGCATCTGTACACCAGACTTGAGAATCACGTCTCAGCGTTAACTAACTTATTACATGCCGCAGAGCTCAGGTGCCTTTTGGTCTGTGGCTGTTCTTAATACACAGCACACTCCACGCAAACCTTCATTCCTGAAATGCAGGGAAACAATCATAACAAATAATTCTATCGCAAGACTTCAGACACTCAACACTATTTATTTGTTATACACGACTTAAAAATGTAGATATTTTACAGGGCGAATGCTCTGGGTCTGCTCCTAGTCTAACAGAGTGCTAACTATTTCTCATGCAGAACTGAAGCAGACGTGTCTACAGCTTGCTCAGCTCCTCAGGAAGCTTTTTGAAGGCCACGTCCCACTGCTCTGTCTCTTCCACTGTTTCATCTTTCCCCGTCTCTCACCTTTTTATCTAAGTCTTACAGATGCAGCCAAATGTGCTATAAAGCGATCGCAAGTAATACAATACTGCTAATGGGGGAGAAGCCATGGCCATTGCAAATCTTGGCTGTGCAGGGGGTGAGAAAAATTGGGAGTGAACTGCACCAGCTTGACGGCTGTTGCAGTGTACACTTTGCTCTGGTAGTTACTTTATCTAGTTCTTGACTGGGAGTTGTGTGTCTACAGCCATAATCAGTCATTATTCAGGCTCACTCAAATATTCATACGATCATAAATAAATCAGCAAAGACTTTTTATGAGCCAAAATCTTATAGGTGTTTTTTTTTTGCAAACATGAAATAGTAAAGAGCTGAGATATGCTTAGAATCTCCCATACACCCACGGAGGATGGGGGTCACGTAGGAATTAGGATATCAGTCCCCTCTAGCAGGAATGACAGCAAAAAGAAACCTTAAATATATAAACATATTCACAAAAAAGAAGAAAGCAGGAGACAGTAGGTTAGAGGCTGTGGTTAAAGACCAAGTGAGACCTTTCCAGAAGCTGGCAATCTGTTGCTGCTAAGGACACCGCCCTGTTTTACGGGTATAACCAGCAAACTTCACTGCAGTAAGCACAAGCATTTTGGCAGACATTATGCTGCCAGCTGCTCTAATTAGACGAGGCATCTTTAATATAATGAAAGCACCAAATTTTATATATGTGCACAATGTGGTACTCAAGCTGTTTCGCACAAAATCTTGCATGGCTCTCAAAGCATTAAAAAATGGCCCACAACCTGATGTCTAATAAGTTCTGCTATCTTCGCCTAAGAAAGGCAGACTCTGCTTGTCACTCCATTAACCAAAACAGACACGACACATCCCAATGACAAACCTTAAAATCACTCAGAACACATGCAGAAAAGCTACTTTACCTGAAAGATTCAGACTTCCATTTGTGGTGTGGGTGCCGTCTCCTGCACATTGGCAAAATAATTCCACCATGGCTCTCAGCAAATTCCACAGGCAGGGATACATGTCGCCTTTAAGAGGGAGAGAGAGAAGACAGACCGGTAAATATTCCCCACTGACTCTAAAACAAAAACAATTCAAAATATCAGTCCAGATCTCAGTTACAAGCCGGCGGTTAACAGATGTTGGAATCCATTTCCATAGCTGGATCTTTAGGCCTGGGTGTAATAGGCAGAAGATGCACGCTCTCTGAAAGCTGATTTATACTTTATAGAATCTACGCCATCTGTACGGCTTAGCCGTGCTCTCTCTACCCCATAATCTATGCTGTAGCCTGACATGCACCTACACACAAGTATAAATGCTTTCAACAGCATAGGCCACTTGTGTAGACCACGGCATAAGCTTTGCGTAGGCTTGACGCAGAAGTGTAAATCAAGTTTCAGTGTGTTGCCAAAGAATCGAAGGTAAAGGGAAAATGGGACCCTGTTTCCCGAACGACACAGAGCGCCTACGAAGAGATGGAAGATCTTGACCACAATGGAGAGGGGATCCGCATGTAGTTTCTGAAAACCTGGTCGGAGTAATACTGGCATTTAATACAAGATTTGTTATTACTGCTCCACTTATTTTATCACTGTTCTGGATGTTCCTGCTGTGCAAAAGGCACATTGTTTCATTAATTGAGACGAACATACAGCCTCACATTGGCTGGGTTCCACAGAGGATTCACAGCTGCAGGACTATAGCGGGACTGTAATCCAGTTGCAGCTCATTATTCTTCTCCACTTTCCCCTCAGGGCAACTTGCAGGGACTCTGTTATCTTGAAAGCAAGCAGCGTGAAGCAATCCCACCCTGTACATCATATAGTGCAACACAATGAATTACATGCACTATGTAGCTTCACAGACAAGCCCATCTCATGAAACATCCAGCCTTAATTTACCATTCCTGTGTCAGCTGTGACAAAAATCATAGGGATAATTGAATTGGGGTTCTCTCCTTTTTCATAGTTGTTTCTGCATTCGCAACAAATCATTTCCAAATGCAAATCACATCTGCCTTTCCACAGTAGCTGAGGGTTAAACACCGTGAAACATGAATCATTCTCATTTTATTAGTCTCCCTCTTACAGGCTATGGAAGATTGCTGCCACGGAGCAAACAAATGAGATAAAATAATGAGTTTTTGTCCCACATATATCAGTGATTGTCAGTCATGCTGCAGAGGACAGATGTCTTGCTTAGGCGCCGGTATCCCATCATTTATGTACTCCACTGCATTCCCAATGTTCCTAATCCATTCAGCATGTAGAGCTTTGAATGGCCTTTGCTATATGGGGAAGGTAAATTGGAAATACGTAAGACATGGCAGAGGGCTGGCCGAGCACACGTGAGTGCCTTCTGGCCACCTCAGTGTTAATTCCCTGCAGTGAGAGGCTGACTTCTGCCATCTCCTGGATTCCCCACAAAAATCTGCTGATGACATCCACAGTGCGGGTTTCAGTAAAGTGCCTGGAAAAACCACAGTACCTGTCTCCCACTGCGTCTTTTCCAGACACACGAAGGAAGAAAAGATTGGAGTCAAAATCTCAAGCTGCATCGTATTACTGCAGCAGTACATTTGGTGGAAAACACACATAGATAACACAGCTGCCGACCACGACTAGCCTGTACTAATATATATATAGCTGAAGGTGGTGGAACCAGGATCCAGCGACCCACAGCCCCTGACCTTTTGCAAAGTCAAGGAACATGGAGCCAGTTTTACCCCGGTCACCAGACCCACACAATCCTCATAGCCAGTCCTGCCGATGCCTGTGGTCACATTGAAGTCACCTATGACCAGGGGAGTGTGGAAGATGGTGGTGCAGGAGGTAGTGCTATCGTTTGACAACTGGACGGTTGCAGATTTGAGCCCTGGTTCCTCCTGACCCCATCAAAGTGTCCTTGAGCAAGACACTGAACCCCAAATTGCTCTGGGTGTGCAGGTTGGCACCTTGCATGGCAGCCTTCGCCACCGGTGTATGAATGGGTGAATGTGAAGCATGAATTTTTACAGTGCTTTGAGTACCCATAGGAGTAGAAAAGCTCTATATAAATGTAGACCATTTACCTTGTGGGCACCCATGAACCACCAAGCCAATCTGTGAGCAAAATTTCTCCCTCAACGAGACATCACTCACCAAGCTGGAGCATACGCTGAGACAACAAACAAGACATCCAAGGAGTCCCTTAGCCTGAGTCTCATAATACGAAAGGAGTGACATCGGATACCATCGGGAGGAGTCAATCCACAACAGCTACTTCCTGAGTACAGTAGCCATCAGCGTGACCAGACCAAAATAAGTGTATCCACCTACAGTACAGAGATCCTACCACTCCCCAGTCCATGTACCTCTGAGAGTGCCACCACAGGTCCTGTGTAACTACCATGTCACAAAGTGATTCTCCCATAATGCAATGTTTCCACATCATTGTCTCTTCCCTTGACAGGTTTATGGAATGTTTTTGGTCAAGTATCCATTACATCATCTATGTATTTGGCCGTACTGAATGGTGGATCTAAGGACATATCATTACAAAGCCTGTAGGATGAAAAATCACACACATACACATACAAATGCATTCGACACAGTCCTCCCTTTCACACCAGATAATCAATGCTGAAGGAGCCATCCTGCACTCATAATCTCACACGACCACCTCACCTAGTCAAGATGATACAGGCACAACTGTCTATGATTCTCTAAAGCGACGATTCTGCAGGTGTCTGAAAGGCAACACACCAGGAAAGAGCTTGTTTCTAGACCACTGGAAACTTCTTCGGCCAGAGCTCAATAAACCAGCAAGACGGTTATTCTTAGCAGCCAACAATGCGCTCAATTGCATTTAATTATTAATGACCTAAGCCTCTGCACTCATGCCTGGATTTATTTCATATAGCCAAACTCATCTGAAACACCAATGCAGCTCAACTTAATCTCGATCCATATGGATGGCTCCCCCATTCAGCACATTACAGTCATGGCAGCCTCCCCAGAACTGATATTTATAATGTAATGTCACCACTGTTATCACTTAGCATACCTTAGTATTCAAGTAAAAGGTCAGAATCTGTGCCTGCAGTTGCTGTACAGTGCATTTTATAAATGAATCTCCAACAGCCTTACACCCATTATTGCATAGTTTTTTTTCTGTACCTGGCTTATCCTGCATAGGCTGCTGCTAGTTTTCCTGGAGAGGGTGTCTTGTTCAACAAGCTCGCAATGTCACCTGCTTAGGCTCCTCCTAGCTGTTCCAATTAGGCGCCAGTATTGTCACATTTAACGGCACCTGCTTGATCTCAGCCACCAAGCAGGATACACAGAAACTGCAAGTAGCTGCTTACGTTTGCCGGATGCTTCTTTCAGAGGTACATATCAAATGCCAGGAAAACCCACACAGACAGGATTTATAAAGTCAGTCAAAGACTCACAGAACCATGGCTTGCTGTTGTGCTAGGAATTCAGTCCCAAACCCCAGGTTTTTAAGGGTATAATATTCCTTACTTAATTCAAGTCAGAGCATGCACAGCTGAATCAATAAAAAACTTACAGCCCAGCAGGGCCATGAGGCCCTGAAATAACTTTCTTTATTCAAAGTATGTTGGAAAATTTAAGCCTATCTAAGGAAATTGAATCCTATCTAAGAAGAGTGCCACCACCCTGGCCTGGGACGCAGCGCGGGGGCTTTCCTCCAGAGTGGAAGACGGAAATCTGTAGTATATTTAAAAAACAACTGGTGAAGCTAAAAATGAGGGAAAATAATTGCCAGAGCAGGCACAACCTTTTTCATGTAAAAAAAAAAAAAAAGGTAACACAGCCTGAGTGAATGCCATCTGCGTATTCTAGAAATTCCATCACTTTCACAAATAACAGTTTACATTGATGCCATGGTTACTATTGTGGAATGAAATGTCTATGTGTTTGAACAATGGAAACCGTACTTAAACTGACCTTACGGTTTCACATCTCTACCATTAATGCACCTCTGAGGGAGAACGGGGATAGGCAATTAAGCTGTGTAGCAATGGGTAGAAAAGATCTAAAAATCTGAGCACAAAGTTAGATTCACTCAGGAAGACTTGACGTCTGACCCGGAGTAACTACTCAGCAGAAAATAATAATACTGGTAAGTTTAATTCTACATCCTAGAAGAAACGCTTGTTAGCCAGGTACTCGGTATGTAGTAATTTGAATTTAATTTTCATTCAAATGACTCCTAAGCAAAATGCTAATTTTTAAAGTAAATATTCCTATATATAGTAGGTTTGAGTGATATTTATTTTAATATTAATGTTGACATTGTATGTTATACACATGCGATTGCCACATTGCAAGGACAGCAATAGTCAACTTGGTTGAGATTAGGCTTGGGCAACCTTCTTTTTGATACCATCATACTGTCTAGACATTACACCGGAGCATATTGTATTTTACAGTAAGCAATGTTGTTTTGGAATTCAGTATTTGCAATTTTAATGATTGTTCCTTTTCAAGATTTTCTTTTTTAAATCGGTGTAAAGATTACTGCCACTGCTTTTGCATGAGTTATTACTTTTGCAGTAATCATAATCGTTATTGTCCTTGCCGCCAGACTCACTCACACACAGTGTAGTAAGTACTGTATGTGAGAAATTAAACAAAATGAGTGAGGAGGAACAAGAACTGGTCACCAAAAGACATTCATCTTTCGCTGGGTGGAAAAAAATTGGATTCCATAGAGACAATATTGAGCAAAAGCAAGTGATTTGTCGACACAACTCGGGGCAACACCACTAACGTATTTGATACACTGTTGGTAGGTAATAAGTTCTGTTTAGCTATAGTTTGTTTTGCGTAAATTTTGAAATTTTTGGGGGAAAAACAACTTTTTGGACTTTGAAATTCACACAAAATGCAATATGTATCGCAATTAATTCATAGTTTGATATTTGAAAATTTTACAATTTTGTGCAGCTCAAATAAATTACAGTTTTCAAACAAAAAAAGAAAGTCTTCCTCTTGCTTTTTCAGTTTAATTTGCAATCTGAATTGATATAGATATCTGTAGATAATAGGTATAATAATAGGTCTATTAGGCTCCCTGGCTTTAGACACAGCCCTAAATGACAGCATCCTGTAGCGGTTAATGCATAAGTGGAAGATTACCAACAGCAGATTACAGCAGTAAGTCGTGCATAGTGAGGATCACGTGAAGGTGATCTGGAGAATTCCCTGCATAACTGATATGCCAGTGTTATTCAAAGGCCACGAGGAGGCCTAGGCAGGCTTCACCGTTTGAGACAAAGCGAAATTGGCTTCCCAAGTCAACACCCCTTCAGAAGATGGCAGTCTAGACGGCCACCTATGTTACCTGATGGGCTGACGGGCCCTGGCAGATACATACATCATCAGGCTATGCTGCAGAAGGTGTTACTTATTTGAGAAAATCTACCTCATCATTAAGAAACCAACAATGTGCCCCAACTATGTGTCAATACCAACTATGTGTCAATACCAACTACAGTATGTGCCCCAACGTCCATTTATAGTGTATATTTTTGAAGAACAATTTAGTGTACTGAATTACATTAGGGTACTGTAACAAATGCTTCCTAGATCAAGTGTAACATGTAATCACTGTGCTATTTGTTGCAGATATTTCATTTCTCTGGCTTCCAAAACCTCTTTATAAAAGGAAAATTTGCAGACAGAAGAGTCTCTTGACTGTGTTTTCTATACTCACCTGCCTCTAAAGATCAACATAATTTGCAGCAAAAACCATGTTGATTTTCACATACTTCAAATCAAGAATACAGCTTTTATAGAGAGAACCAATTAATTAACAACAAATTGAATCTACACAGAAAATGCAATGCAGCCAAAACTTCTGAACGCACTGAAAAGAGTTTTTCTTTCATTAAATGAACCACAGGCTGCAATGATCAATAAATAAATAAGACTAAATTAGAGTATTGTGCAAATTCATTCCAGTTTCTAAGCTTTTGGTGTGTGTGTGTGGGGGTCATGTATTTACAGTATTACATTGTGGTGACCAAATGTCCTCACAATGTGATGGTTATTTTGACAATGTGGGGACCAGTTTTTCCAGTCCCCACAAGGGGAAACTCATTTTCAAAAAACTAAAAACTAAAAATGCCAGACAAAAAACTAAAAATGCCAAAATACTTGTATTTTGTTTGGTTACTTATGGTTAAGGTTAGGCCTGGTTAGGAGTTAAGGTTGTCGTTGGTGAGATTAGGGTTATGCCCATAGAAACGAATAGACATTCCCAACAAAGATATGAAAACAAACGTGTGTCTGTGAGCGTGAGTGTGTGTGAATGAGTGTGTGTGTGAGCACGTGTGTGTGTGTGTGTGCGTGTGTGTCAGTGTGTGTGTGTGTGTTGCCATCCTAGACATGCAGATGGTATTCAAACTAAGTAAAATGGGCATCATTCACTGAACAACAAAATAATTAGGGGCAGAACGGACATTGCGCTCACTAACAGGGTTTGAGTAGCTGCTGAGGTAGATTGTAATGGTAAATTACAGGGAATAAGTGCATATGCATGTACACACACACGCACACACACACACGCACGCATACCCATACGCACACACAAAACAGGCAAATCATTACTGATAGTCAAGCAGCACACTTAGTTAAATGGTGATCTAATCACAATGCCCCAGCAGCAGAGGTGAAGGGCCTTCCGAGTGGTGATGGACTGTTTTAATTAATTCCTACCTGACAATTCTTGAGGTTTCACAATCAGACCTGCAAAGGAAAGAGAAAGATTTTTCCTTAGATAAAATGACAGGCATTTATTTCTGGTACAAAGTGCAGCAGCTCAGACCTAGTGCGCGTTAACCGACAGCAAGGGCAGAGGGTGTGGTGCTTATGATGGTGAAGTACTCAGCAATTCAGGCACCAAGAGCGGGTCTACTTTGGTATCAGAGCACCGGGTAAACAAACATACCGTTATGTTTATTGTGTACCTGAATGCTTCTGCAACATATTCAGCGGTATCAATGGTACAGTTAGGTATAATTTATAAATCCTCTAGCGTTAAGAAAAATGTCTTTGAAATTCATAAATTACTGTTTTAGTTCGGTTATGCTTCTAAAAAACACGTTATATGGCTTAGGTGGAATCAGGAGAATTCCTCACAGAATACCTCATAAAAGCTAATTCAAAAGGAAAACAGAATTGGTACTGAGCATGTGCAACTCTACCCTCTGCTGTGGACAAAAATTAAACACATCCATTAAAATGCACCTTAAGGTGAATGCAGGCAAATGAGGGAACCGATGGAAAATAAATAGCAAAAAGGGAAAAAAAATGGTTCTAAACTCTTTTGCTGAATGTTGAATATGTCTTCAGGATGAAAGTGGTATTTACAATAACATGAGGAGGCAAGGAATTTCTTAAAGGATCACCTTCCCTCCAAAGATGATCATGTACTGCTTGTTCTTGAGTGTTGGGCCCCAAGTGTCTGTAGGCAAAGTCTGGCTGCATAATAAGTAGATTCTCTATGTTCTGTGGAGATACTGCAACTTAAAATTTGGAAGATCTGAATTAATGAAAAAACAAAAAGAAAGAAAATACCACCCTTCCTCACCACACTTTACCTGACTGAGCTATTAATCTAACTAATTGTAAATGTGAATGTAGTCTCTTGTTAGCATATTTCATACTTTCCAACAGCCTGTTCTATCACCCTAGTCTAGTTCCCAAATTAGGGTTAGCCAGTTGAAGCTAGGGTTCAGGTTAGAAAGGTTTTGGCTTTGGTATAATGGGAAACCACAGTTTAGCTTAATTTAAAAGTGAGGCCTTTTACCAGAGGGAGCGAGGGCACCCCCCTCCCTGGAATTTCTAAAATATATATTTTTTGAATAAACAACAATTACTTAAAGTGTGTATGTGAGAAAAATGCATAATGTGTAATATATATATAAAAATCATTATTTCTGGAGTAAAATCAGGTTCATGTTCATTACTATCTCACTCGATGAAATATCTCTTTTTGACTAAAGTATAGATATGGTCATAGATAGAATTTTCTGATGCAGAAATATGGAGACATGAGCAAAAATTATTGATTCATAAAAAATTTGAGGTACAAAAATAATTCCATCTGCTCAATTTTTGCTCCACTACTTCTCTTTCCCTGCACTTCCTCCTAATTTCCATGTTAACACCGGTGCTTGTTGTTAACCAGTGAACACGTTTATCCTTGTGCCTCCCCAGTAGTTCGTGTTCAAGGGAAAAATACCCTAGTCTGGAATAGGTACTTAAAATGGTTCCAGAACTGCCTCCAACGAACTACAATTGAGTCAAGTTCCTGCAGTGTGACCATGACAAAAGTCCCTGGTTCCAGAAAAAGATTCTGGTTCCAGAAAAAGTTTCTGCAGTTTGAAAGTGATTTTAGTAAAACGTGCCCACGTTTCAACGAATTGTAGGATGGAAATAATAAAATGTGACCACGATTTAAGTAAAACGTTTTCTGTAAGTAATTTGTCACATACGAGGGTGAGCGATTGTTGTCCATTTTTTCCATTTTTAATTTTGAGCAAAAAATTTGAAATCGAAAAACAACTCGAAAGCAGGATTCATGTATGCCGGAATTGACTACTCAACCTGGACAGGAAGGCGTGCCTAAAGCCAATTGATTGACAGCTTGTCCCTTTATTAAAAGCAATACCGAAAAATTAAAGGCAATACGGTAACTTTGTAGATGACTTTATAAAAGCAAAATAAATAAAATCGATATAAAGATGGATATTACTGCATGTGACCCGCACACATTATAACCAAAATGGTCATTTGCTGTCTGTTATGAGGATATTGTTAATTATATGGTTTTTCAAACATCATGTTGTCCCCCTCTTGGATTTTGAGGGTGGAGTGGTGGCTCTGAAGCTAGGGATCTGTACCAGCATTCAAAAAGTTGCTGGTTTGAATCCTGTGAATGCCAGGAGTGATTGGGTTCTGGAGCGATGCCCTTAACCTGCAATTGTTTTGTCTTGGGTATGATGTTAATTTACATCCAGTATTATAAGGAGGTCCTCCATCTTACATGGAAAACTTGAAGGTTGGTGGCAGGATTGGCACTCCAGCCACCAGAAAAACTCACACCGTTACATCCAGATGAGGTATCAGCGGCTGCACTCAGGTTCTCATCCCTGAGGTGGTTTGCCATGTGGTGGGTGTGTGTAAATTGTCTGTAATCAGTGCAGGCTCCTTATCTACCTATTTTGTGGGTAACACTGCAGCAAATGAAAGTGACTAAAGGTAATTTGCTGATCGATTGATTTATTTTTTCCCCTGGATGTGCGATTTTCATTTACCTGAAGGGACTGTCGCAGTTGTTTTTTTTTTTGCTTTCCTCTCTTGATGTCCGTGATACTGAGCTGACAGACGGCTGTGTCTCTAGTTCGCTGCTGGTGCCCCGTTAATGTTGCGTCTGTCATATAATGTAGCTGGTTTGCCAATCTTGAAAGTATAAGAATGGCCTTTTGGATATGTTTCCAGGTGGAGTTTTTAAAGACTCAGAAATGTTGCAAGTCCTCTAATTTTCACAAGATAATTTTCATTATTAATCTGTTGATTTTTAATTCTAATGAAATAATTGCTATTTCTCAGAGCACTGGTATCCTGCAGTTTGTGTTAAATTGTATTGGGATGGTTACAAAAACAGCCCCATCTAAAATATTTTTCACCAACCGCCACTGCCTTTTACTAAACATACACCATGTACCGTGAGCAAAACTGCATTAGAAAACAATAACTGGCTGCTTTCCACACCACATTTGCATAGCACTGTTTTTAATTTACAAGGCTTTGCCACTGGATCTCCTGGGTTTATCTGAAAGAGCCTAAGGGAAATCTCATTAGAAACAGCCATTAAATATTGAACTAATGAGACCTAACCTAATCAATGAAGGCCATTCTGGAAGTGGCTTTGCAGATGTACCCTAAGTATTCACAGTTCTTACAAAGTTTTCCGTGCTGTGTTACTATATTAGAAAACAGAAAATTAACTGTACAGAAGAATACCCAGGAAATAAAAAAGGACAGTCTCCTAAATTCAGATTTGTCTTTTATCCTCTTTTCAAAAGTATAGCTTTTGGTGAATAAATTATCTTATTGATTATTGATTATTAATATATGTAGTTATGCTTGCATCATCTCTCACTTCTGACAGACAAAGTACAGCATCTGAATTTTGGCACCCACGGGTGAAAGAGCAAAAAACAGTCAGAATCATTGCTCAAAGATTCACAGCAGCACCATACACTCCCATAACTTAAGGAGCAATATGGAAAATTGCTGCTTGGATTGAATAATGATTATCCTGTACAGTGTCACGATTATAATTGTAAGGAGCTTACTCGTTCCAGACTTGTGGAGAATGACACTTCCCCGATACATAAGAGAACAGAAAAAGGATGTTTGAATGAGAACATTTTGCCATTAGAAGCAAGTTAAAAAAATGTATACATTTTGATGTAGTTGAGGCAATAACACACATTGAAACACAGAACAACAAAGATGGAATAGCAGTGCCACTTCTTATTGCATCTAGTTAAACATGCTAGACAGAAGACTTCCTGATGATTTCCTTTCTTTAGCAGAAACCTGACATGAGGTCAGTGCCCTCTCCCCAAGCCAACATCTGCTCCACAGTTGCTGCCCCAGGCAGAATCACAATGAAAGTATAACAAAGAGAATGAGAGATCTCAGAAGGCTTCTGTGTGTGCCCATGCAGCAGAGCACTGAGAAGATGGAAGGGCCTCGAGGAAGGGAATCAGAACCGAGAATATAATTAACCCATAGATCTCATGAACAGTTGCGGCTCAAAAAATAAGGCAAATTAATCCAATTCTTGACAGAAAACCGAAGAATTGTAAGTGAGCTGTACACATTAGGTGATCAGACTAAGCCCAAGTTCTGAGGCCTGCTAACTGAGACCGCACCATGGAGCCAGTCATCCGAAATTAATGAACAACAAGATGAAACATTAATGTCGCTATTATTAACTTTCTCCTCTAAGACATTCATCATCAGTCTTTTGAACTTTGCCCCTCACGCACACATCAGAAGCTTAGAAAATTATTGAGGCGACATACAATGAGCTCCCCTTTTGGCATCTCCAACCTTCTGGTTGATACCCAATTACGTGACTAGTGAGGCCGCTGAGAGTATGAGCTCCGAAGTTCATATTATGGGCCATGAAGTAAAAGCAAAAATCATGCATATGAGAATCAAGATCCTTCATCTTACGCTTATTAGTCATTCACAACGATGAAGAACCACAATGACAAACCAGGAAATGTTTTAGCAAACACTGTGTACTAGTGAAATAGATGAGCTATTATGCAGTTGAGTGTACAGTATAATAGCAGCTTTTTAATGCTGCTTCTGATGGTTTGATTACATACATGTAGGGCTTTGGGAGCGATTACATTTCAATTTGTCGTTTCTTGGCTTGCAGTCTACTTAGTCCCTACAGTGGGCTTAAGAAAACCTAGAGCATATGTGTGTTCCAGGAACATACGCATGTTTGTTCATACTTAAAAAAAAAATGTTTCAAAATAAGATTTTCAAAAAACTACCCATGCATCTACGGGATAAAATGTAGCACAAAATGGTTTGATCTGTCTTATGGTAAGAGGCATTGATTCGTTCATAATTCATTGATTCATTGATTAATTCATTCATAATCCTTAGAGCGCTGGTTCTAAAATGGGGGCCACTACCCACTAGGGGACCTCAGCAAGGACCAGGGGTGAGGGGGGGGCACAATTTATTTGAAAAGTCTAGAAAAAATATGACAAAGCAAAGCCTGGGTGGTAACCTATATAAAATTTGTGTGGTATGTTAATAAGATATAGGATGACACAATACTATTTATATTAATACTTTAATTGTGCAATAAAATTAGGTATTTGTTAAATATGTTTAATAGAAACCAATAATATTCCTTCCTGTTGTAAACAGTGTAAAACAGTGGTTCCCAACCAAGTCCTCAGGGACCCCAGACAGTCCACATTTTTGCTCCCTCCCAGCTCCCAGCCAATCAAGAACGCCAAATACCTGGTA
>JAODLD010000113.1:28703418-28723645 GCA_026781065.1 Mormyrops boulengeri
CCCCCCCCCATCTAATACCTACTGTTACCACACACCCCAAATTATACAATCTCTAGCTCCCCCACACACTCTCCCCACCTCTCCAAAAATCCTTATGAGAAGCTTAATATTGTGTCTCAATGAAATCTTTAGCTACCACTAAGTGACAATGCTTCAGTTTTCGAGTTATTTGTCTCAAAATGAAATAGGCCCCTGATCATCACCTATACAATGTTCCTGGGAAAAAGATCCATCAAATACTTCTAGAGTTAATGTTTTCACAAGATCACATGTCTTCTGCAGCTTCCTTTTCCTTCCTTTGCTGACATCCAGCTGCTCGAGTTTTGGGACGATTAAATCAGGTGTAGATTTTCATCCATTTAATGTTTTTGTGAAGTTGTAGTAAGATCCATCAAATACTTTCCCTTCAGGAATTACAATTATCCAAAAAAGGATTAAGTGAAAGCTCACATAAAAATTGTCACTTGAGTGAGAGGCATGTGTTAATGACTAAATATGTTATTAGCCAGCCTTTTGTGTAAATGACATTTGATCACTATTAGCATATGGTGACAGAGATTGCGGCAGTTGACATTAAAGCCCAAGGAAAGATTACTTTAAAGGCAAACAGATAACATTTCCATTAGTTGTATTAGAGCTACAGATGGGTAATATATGTCAGGACAAGAGGATGGGCATGGTGGGCCTGGAATAAATATGGCTACTTCCTGTCACCTGATCTTACCACTCCAGCTCTTAGCCAGCTCCCATCCTTTATCGAACAGCTCCATAGAAGATGACTACAGATATTACCAATACAATACAGCATCCATCCTCCTGCCCTCACACCAAATGTCAGAGGAATGCTGAGTCAGTGTATGCATAGGGCTTAACGAGCCGTAGCTGCAATACGATGCCACTGTGGCTGGGAAGAGCATTTGAGCAGCATTTTAGATTTTTATCTACATCAGCACAGTGTAGACGTGTGGACATCATGCTCAGAGGGTGTGTCACCTGCCACCGTAAGTCCTGTAGAAGATAAATTTGTTATAACGATTACCACCGTCAGTAAACAAAACAGCAGAACATTCTGAGTTAGACAAATATCCTTTTAGTATTCCGGCAAACAAAAAGACACTGGTGTTCTCCTTAGGTCCCTTTCCACGTCAGCGTGGATTTATGTGTAGGTTCGTGTGTGTATGTGCATTCAAGTGGATTTAACCGATAGCCAAATAACAGCAGGAGAAACACAATGATAAACAGGTGTTCCAGACAGATGGACGGTACAGACGGGACGTTGGAAACCAGGTCTGAAACACATGGCCTACACAGGCCATAGGTAATACACCGTACAGGAAAGTCAACCCTCAACAGATGCTACAGGCATCGTTCTCTGCATGCTGACTGTGCATTCAAATCTATTGATCTTGCATAAAGCAACCTATTCTCCTAAAATTTACTGAAGACAGGTTTGAATATAGTGTTGTATGTCTCAGTGCAGCGTAATAAGGAAAGTCACATATTTTCTTTTTATACAGAAAAGGCAGTGAAACTTGCTGATCTTGCTGGCGCAAATTAGCAGGATGATTTTTTTTATTTAGTGGAAAATAAAAGATTGATCTGTGGGCCAGATTTAGCTAAAAACGGGGGCTGTTGGAACGACACCTTATTATTCGCTGGACAACTAAGTCACTTTTTCTAACCTGTACTTGTCCCACACTAAACCAGTACATTTCTAAATATTTATATTAATTTCCACTATGACCAACATTTTTCATGACATAACCGTAAGAACTGCTACAGATACACTAATTGCAGGCCAATATTGCCTCGTTTTCTGCAACGCAGTCCCAGAGCTTATTCCCAATCCGGAACTAGTTCCATGACTTTCCACTGCAAAGAAGAAATGGCTCCAGCACAGTAGCACAGAAAAGCTGGTCTCAGAATTTGGAACCGTAAGGTCATTGAAAGTGGGATGGGCTATCGCATTCAAACCTTCCGCATACCCAGAAATACGATTCATAACCAATGTTTCGTCTAAAGATCTTAATAAATAAAATAAAAAAACGAATAGATATTAACTTTTACTTTACTCTCACTTCTACCTACATAACATTTCTCTTCCGTTCTTTTTTGAACGCGGTGGAAACGCGGGCACTAAGGTACCAAGTGAGAACTAGCCCAGCAAAACCACCAGGACCAGCTCCATGTTGGTGGAAGCAAAGCTTATATGGAGCCCTGCAGGGGCTCAAATTGCCATTTAAAGCCAAATTTTTTATTCATATTAAGTATAACATTTTGGTTATGACCACAAAACAAGAACCTGTAGAAACAGTACCTTTACAAAATTTGCAAACTACGGCAGACTGGTGTCACGCCCAGCCCCGATCACCCTCCTGTGGACCACACCTCCTCATTAACCCCTTGTGGAATCCTCCCGTTTACCTGCTGTTGTCAGTTTCCTGCTCGTTACCCTGTGTATTTAGTCTACGTTCTGTTCAGTCCTCTCAGATCCGTCATTAACGTTTCCTGCTGTTGGTCGATGTTCCTGTGTTCGCCTCCTGTATGCTCCCCTGTCTACCCTGAATAAACCCCGTTTTCCCCGTATCCTGGACTCGCTCGCCTGCTTCCCCGCTCGCCATCGACACGTACCGTGACAACTGGCCCACAACAAATCCAAATACAAACCATTTCAACACAGAGTAGAACCTTGTTTGGAACCGATTCTTCCTCATCAGCCATGTTGCACAATTTGACAGCCTAGCGAATTCCTCTACTAACCATGTGTTGTTTACTGTGTAACACAAGTATAATATTGTTAGCAGTCCGATGGTTTATAAAGTTTTTTTAGTTCGAAATCTAGTCACTAAGTTGAGACGCACTAAGACAGAAAACTGACAAAGAAGTGATTATGCAGACAGCACTGAGACAACTGTCTTGTTTCACGTCAGTCTTTTATGTTGTACTACTGTTGCAGCCTGCAGCATTGTAACAATAGTGTTAAGTACTGCATTTGTAATTGGATATTCATTGGAATCTCAGCTTAGCTGCACTCACGCTAGTTGACTTCTTGATGTATGTTTGCTCTGTCGCTGTGGACAAGAGCATCAGCTGAAAAATAAATGTAGTTCTGTATTGCAAATCTTGTGATACTTCTGAAATGTGGATACAATTGTAGCCAGTTACGATAAAATATTCCCACATTGCCCACCGATATTTGCATGAATGTTTTGCTGTACATTACAGCACATCTATAGTGTATGATATTAGAATTTTCACCGGCATCATGTCCCTAAATGCCAGTTCCTGACCTCCCAAGGATTAAATTGCATTAATCGGCCTTTTCAGAATGTCATGGCTTTTCCTCACCTTCCCGTTGTATGTGGCTAACTGTAGATACACGTCCTCATCGGTCATTCTAGCAAGAAATAAGAGAAGCAACCCCCCCCACCTTGAGGGCTGATCGCCTGGCCAAAACTACGAGACAAATCACGTCCCATTTTGCTTCAAAACCAGACACAACATTTTATTTTTCAGAGTGTTGCTCGCTTGGTTGCACATCACTTCAACAGCTGAAAATGCCAAAGTGGAAAAAACTATAAAAGGTCTAATAATAATAATAATAATAATAATAACCATTATTAATAATATTTCATATCACCATTGATGATATTATTACAATTATTTAATGTTATTATTACAGTCATTTATTATTGTTATTATTATTATTATTCCATCTGCATTTAACAGTACCATTATTTGAGCAACTACACTGAGCTTGACCAAGATTGTGAGGAGTAATGAGACCACTATAGCAAAGTACTCACTGATTGAAACGGCAAAGGAAATCAAGAAGTTCTTTCTGAGCAGCTCTGGGCTCAAGAGAAAAATCAAAAGCTTGATCATCCCAGCACAGGACCAGGCACTCAAGCAGCAAGTCAACAGCAAGGGCAGAATGTGCAACAAGGCAGAGACGACCATCAGCTATGTTGTGGCTGACTGTACAACGATGGCACCCACCGAGTACATGAAGTGACAGAACAAGGTGGCCAGTTATCTGTACTGACTGATCTGCAGTGGGCTAGGTGGACAAGTACCTCAGAAATAGTATGAACACATGCCTGAAACTGTCATCAGTCATTAGTGTCATTAGTCATTAGTGTCATTAGTGTCATTAGTGTCATTAGTGACACAACCATCATGTGGGACACAGCAGTACTGATCAATCAAACTATTTCAGCAAATACAGTACAGATTTAGTGGACTTCACTTGAAAAAGGAGAATCAATGCCTGCTGATCAACATAGCGATCCCATGACAACATCACTCTCAAAGATGCTGGAAAAATTGACCAAATACTTGCAAGACATTGAGCGGACTTTGAAATCTGCAGGATGTGGGGCGCCAAGACCAGAGTTGTGCCGGTAGTGATCGGAGCTCATGGAACTATAAAGAAAGGATTTCAAAAACCTTTGAGAGCTACCTATTCACCACATAGCCCAAGAAGGGAAGAAGATCGCACTGATAGGAACTGGTCACATCCTCCACAAAGTACGGCTAATTAGCTTAAGTTCCTGGTTTTGACGCAAATAACTAATAATAATATAGCATTGTTTGCTACAGACACCTGGCTGCAAATAGCATCAGTCTGCTATATATACTGTATATCCAAATAGCCACATTAGCTATCCACCCGGGTGCAAATATGTAGCACTGATGGCTACTAATACCTGGGTGAAAATATCATCTGCCATTATTTTTCGATGCAAGGCGATCGGGCAATATTCAGGACAGGTTCAAACTCTAATCTTCCTGAGCATGATTGCAGGACTTCACTGATGTTCCTTTTACACAATAATAAAATAAATTGAGCAAAAATTAACTTTCCTATTCATGGTGTCCACAGGATTAGGTAAAATCAACAAGCACAATATTTACTAGACGTGTAACAGTACACATATTCGTACCGAAAATCCGGTTTAGTACACATATGTACCGAATGAGTGCAGCAAATGCGGAACTCAATTTGCGAAATCAAAGTATTTTTAACACTTGGCTCTTTCACTTGTAGTAGGCCTATACCAATTCCTTGGATGGCAAAGCCATTTATCCGGGTACCTTGGAGCAGTTCGTGTGACTTAATGTAATTACATTCACCAGATCTGTGCCTGCATGTTCTTTCATGTGCCACTGCTGACTAGACTGGACTGAAGTGCACTAGGGACAAAGTGACATGATTAAATCCCCCCATAGTAAATGGATTCAGCAGAGTAAATTTCTCTGAACAAAAATAATGTAGTCTATCCAACTGACACCCTCGTCCTCCATTACAGAAAACGATCGTCCAGAGCAATTGTCACCATTATTTTAGCAGTAGCTCTAGTGCTGCTGGTAACTTCGGATATTGATAAAGTTTAAACATCAGACTGCAATTTTGGTATGATAATCAATATATCATGCATCTCTGCACATGTTTGTTCCATCTTCATAAAGCCAATATGTAATTCAAAATGAAAATAATAAAGAGATATGTTGCTAGAATCATAAGAGAAAAAATCTTGATTTATATTTTACCCAGAATTATGCAGCCCTACTCTGGTGCTCTGCATGTCATAGTATATACATATATATATTTTTTTTTGGGGTAAGTAACAATGGTTGCGTAGAACGTATCGGGAAGGAGGAAAGGACAATATTCTAAAACAGAGACATGCAGAATGGGTGGGGACCGCTGTGATCATGGCTGGGCAGACATAAAAATCTGGCAGCCTGGGTACCATGTAATGAATTAGAGCTGTCATGATTACTTGATTAAAACCAATTACTCAATTATTAAAAAGCACAGTGAAAATTTTCGTTCTTAATTACTCAGCAATATGACACAAGGGAGGTGAAAATAAAGAGCGAAAACCATCATTTGTGTGGAAGCACTTCACATTAAAAGTGAATGAAAATGCAGTCGTCTATCAGTATTGAGAAGCAGAATTCAAATATCACCACAGCATGACTGCAACACTAAAAGATCTTAAGAGAAAATGCTCGGGTTTGATGGATTTATCCAATAATAAAACAAAACCTTGGTTTTGTTTACTGTGACTGGGTAAAATGTTTTGGCTCAACTTGTTGATGGTTTGAACCCAGGAGACTATCGTGGCCCTGGCAATGTGACAACTGCATATACATGAAATGCCATGTCAATATTATCATCATGCAAGCCTTCCAGGGCGGTGCAGTGGGTAGTACTGTCACCATACTGTACACTGCCGCTGTGTGTGTGGGGAATTTGGATGCTTACCCCATGTGTGTGTGTGGAGTTTTTAGTGGATCCTCTGGTTTTCTTCCACTGTGCAAAAAACATGTAACTAAAGTAAACTGGAGTGCCTAATTTGACCGTACGTGTGACTGAGTGTGCACTCAGCAGTTGTTGGTTGGTTCCTGCCTTGTCCCAACCACAACGTATATATACCATATGGACAAAAATATTGGGACACACATCTCAATAATTGAATTCAGGTATTTCATTCAGACCTATTGCTACAGGTGTATAAAATCAAGCACCATGCAGTCAGGTTTACAACCATTTGTGAAAGAATGGGTCATTCTGAAGAACTCAGTGAATTCAAGGGTGGTACTGTCATAGGATGCCACCTTTGCAATTAGTCAGTCTGTGAAATTTCTTCCCTGCTACATATTCCACAGTCAACTGTAATTGGTATTACTGCAAAGTGTTTAGTGCCAGTAACAGCGAGGTCGCCGAGTGCTGAGGCACAGTGCATAAAAGTCGCCAACACTCTGTTGACTCAGTAACCACAGAGTTCCAAACTTCCCCTGGCATTAACCCCAGCACAGAAACGGTGCGCTGGGAGCTTCATGGAATGGGCTTCTATGGCCGAGCAGCTGCATGCAAGCCTCACATCACCTAGCGCAATGCCAAGCATTGGATGGACTGGTGTAAAGCACGCCGCCACTGGACTCTGGAGCAGTGGAAACGTGCTCTGAGGAGTGATGAATCACGCTTCTCCATCTGGCAATCAGATGGACGAGTCTGGGTTTGGAGGATGTCAGAAGAACATTTCCTGCCTGACTGCACTGTGCCATCTGTAAAGTTTGGTGGAAGAGGGATAATGGTATGGGGTTGTTTTTCAGGGGTTGGGCTAGGCCCCTTAGTTCCAGAGAAGGGAACTCTTAATGCCTCAACATGCTAAGATATCTTGGACAATGCTAACTTTGTGGGAACTGTTTGAGGAAGGCCCTTTTCTATTCCAGCATGACTGCCCCAGTGCACAAAGCAAGATCCATAAAAACCATAAAGACATGGTTTGATAAGTTTGGGGTGGAAGAACTTGACTGGCCCACACAGGGCCTTGACCACGACCCTATCAAGTCCTTTGGGATGAATGGAGATTGTGAGCCAACCCTTCACATCCAACATCAGTGCCTGACCTCATAAATGCTTTTCTGGATGAATGGGCAAAAATTCTGCCCCAGACACACTCCAAAATCTTGTGGGAAGCCTTTCCAGAAGAGTGGCAGCTGTTACACTATAGCTGCAAGAGGGGACCAACTCCATATTGATGCCGATGGAATGGCCAGGTGTCCCAACACTTTTGTCCATATAGTGTATATTATATATAAATGATTACTCAAGGAATTGGTAGATTACTCAATTATTGATATTAACGATAGTAACAGCCCTAAAATGAATGTATGCTTTGAGGTGTGGCAGCGTCACAAACCAATTTTATCTTGAAAGCTACACAGAGGAGTGCTGCACAGTAGAAGTAATATTAGAAATAATAGAAATGGATAATTACATAAAACACAGCTGCATAAGCATCCATACTACTCCATAGTTACTTACGGCTATAACATATCGGAGAACCAGTGATAGGACCAAATCAGCACTATAAAGACTTGTTTGTAAAAAAAACTGATATCCCTATATAAGCACAGCAGTTTTACTCTTCCAATGATGAAATAAGTGTTAAAACTGAGAAATGTAATCAACAAATATTTTCAGGTCCCCAGTAAAATTGCATCTCACCATCGGACTGGCAGCACAAACGGTTACGCAGAACAATATGGTACAGTCCTCTGTTTGACAAGAAATATGTTAATTTTATTAGCAGTCAACGTTATCCCTGAAGCCAAACGTGGAAGTCACCAAGGACCTCTTCAGCAGTAAATCGGCCCCAATGAGAACTGTGGCTAAGGTGTTTCAAACCCATCTACAACAGACCAATTAGGTGACATTATAGAAGGGAATTACATTCCCTTTTAAAGTTTTATATCTACATTTATCAATAATTCTTTGGCCACTGCCAGCCACTTACAGATCCAAGAGTGCATTAAAATGTAAAAATTACAATAATCTTTTAATGGAACGTGAAATATTATTTCATATGACCTTTCATGCAAGAACATACCCAAACAGTTTTTTGATTCCACCAGGAACCTAAGGTTGGCCAGAGTGAGGGATAACTTGGGATAAATATTTAAGACCCCCATTAGTTTTTAAAAAAAAAGTTAGTGAGCACTCAGAGCTGTACAGAGCTCATTACCCTGTGAAATAAACTTCTGAATCCTTCAGTCTTTTGCAGAAAACAGAGAAATCCCTCAACATTCTCACATGCCAAAGTATTAGTGCAGAAGTACTTTGTGTGAGCCCCAAACTGTTGTTTTTCACCCTGATTCACTTTCAGAAAGAAAGCAATCCTCTTTTCAAAGACGTTTTATACTCAGAGGTGGGATAGCATCAGCTAACACACCACACATCTCTGAACAGAACAGTAGTGATGCAAAATAGAAGTGCTTTTCTATCTTATTGTGTTCTTTTTTTTTTTTTTTTTTTAAATCTGGTTCATTCAAAGGAAAAAAAAGACCATTCATAAAGAAAAACATTATGCTTTATTATTTGAAAGCTGCCCTGATTTTAATATTGTGGAAGTGGTTTTTACACATTGTACCACTACATGCCCAGACAGAAAACAAATGATTGAATTGTATCCCAACACGCCCATGTAAAGCACCTTGGGGCAACACTGTTGAGACAGGCACTATATAAAAATTAATTGAATATAAGTGATTATTGGAATTGATCAGAATTATGTCAATTTTATTAATTTTAATAATACCTGATAAAATTTCTTTCTCGTAGGAATAAGACTATTTACACATCAATACTACTTATTAAACTGGAACTATCAAATTCTCACAGTCAACATCATACCCTCTTCAAATGCAATAAAATCACATCTGTCATAATCGACCGTGAGCCAGTTCAAACCTTAAATGATTTTCATAGTTTTGATGTATCCTGCTGACCATTCCACTTCCAATGATTGCTTTTATATAATTATACGGACTTCAGAAGCATTACAGCCCCGTTAGAGTGCTGAGATCTATATGGGATCCTTTTAAATCTGCCTGTATTCCTGAAATATTATTACCTAAAACATGATCTGATCATTTTCTAGGTTTTTATAATAAAGGATCTGTCCAAAATAACACAAATATGTATTGCGTCTTTTTATTGACAATAACCAAACATTTACAAGTTATTTTTTATATCTAGTATCTGGTAGTGGATTTCTATAAAGCAACTCCAATCCCCCTCAATCAACTTTACAAATGACTATTCTGGTCTGTTTCTCGGAATATGACTGCTTCAACTAATTTTTAAGCTGTCTAACACAGACCGTTAATTTCATGCGATACCTGAACATTTCAACTGGATAAAATTTCATCCATTACTTCTGCCATACTTGTATGTGCATTTTTGCACAGAATAATACTTAAGCTCAAAGATGAAAAAATCCTGACATAATCCTCCATAGTTTGTGATCTGCTAGACCATGGATTGATTGTAATCCATTCTAAGTCTGTGAGCTTCATAAACTCAGTGGCCAATTAATTCCTCCAGGGGCCCTAGGCTGACATGGGTAGATGGCCCCCTAAGTCAGCCATTTGAGCTATTTTTTGGAACCAAAGGAGAAAGAGTTAAAAATGATGGACCATCAAAAAAATGCTAATCAAAGTGTGGGGTACCAGCTGTAAAACCAATCAGGGTGTCGGCGACAGTGCTGTCGGTTAAGTTCACTGATCAGGGGGAGGGGGGTATCGTACGCCAGATCGATCAGCGAAGTTTAACCATTCCCTCTTTTACTAACGTTAGTGTTGAATTTTTGCATTCATTCGTTTAATTGTCTTCTCTCCACATCTGTTCACAATTAATCTACCACTCTAGAAGGACAGTATCAAACACAGGGGAGATGTTATGTTAGTCTTGTATCTTCGCGCTGTTTTCTTCTTCTGTCATGCTACTTTGTGCAGCTTGGCAGCGACACAACCGATAGCCTATCACCAGACTCCAGTGTGAATAGAAAGCTGGGTAGCACAAAATCTCAAGGTAGGAATAGTCCATTAGAACTGGGACGGGGGGCAACTTCGTCTATCATGAAAATTGTCGCTAAAAATCCAAATAACACATATGTTGCTATACTTTAAATGATCATATTGCGTTATATCCTTAAATGTAACTTCTGGAAATTCTGTCTTCATGGGCCCCTTAGTTCTCGGGGCCCCAAGCGGCTGCCTACCCTTGCCTTAAACTGCATAAACTAACATTATGTAGGCCTATTTAATCAGATTGCATTTATTTATTATTAGCACTTAGATGAAGATCAAATCTAACCGTAAGCTGAAATAATGCAGCAATGTCCACTGTGTACAGCCGTGGAAAAAATTAAGAGACCAATCTATATTATTAAACAAATCTGCATTTTTAAATCCTGGTTTAATCGTGGTTCTGCTGGCAGAAGGCTACGCTGAGCTGCAAGTTTTTCTAAGAGCAGTACAGAAGAATAAGGTGAATCAGGAGACAGCTGGGAATCTCAGAAACCAGTCATGTAATGGGTGGAAGCAACTGTCTAATGCCAAAGATGGCTGTTAACTCATCGGACAGTTTCTCATGAATGGTAGGATGACATCAAGTGACCTTCAAAAGGAATGAGAAACATTACTGTAAGTGCAGAAGTGCACTGCTAGGATATGATCATATCAGGCTCCTAAAAGCAGGACTGAAGTCCTATAAAGCAAGGAAGAAGCTCTTCATTGAAGAGAGACAGGAAAGAACCAGGCTGTAGTTTACGAAATATATCTACTGTAAATCCATATAATTTACAGATGCACACCCATAACTTGAGAAATGAGTGAAACAAACAATTGTGCTGTGGTCTCTTAATTTTTTCCATGGCTGTATATGTTGCAATTCTAAACATGTATGCTGAAGGCTGGAACCAAATATCTATTGTTCACATCACAAATTTCTCACATCACAATCTCCATCAAGTCTCTATAAGGCACACAGTCTTCACTTTGGGGGTCTACATCCTCATCACTCTCTGATATTGACATCCCCTAGTTCTTCAGGTGGCCATTGTGGAGGTCCTCCAAGTGGTATTCAAAAATGGCGAGGTATTCCCATTGTAACAAAAGGCACACCTCATCTGCTATTGATGTCACAGAATAAGGATTTTGGGGAAAGAGTCTCATGCAGCACAGAGAGTGGATGTCAGAGTTACTGAGCCTCAAGACTGGCTGCTAGACTTCCCAATGAAGCATGAAAATTGGGCTTACATCCTATCAAACGACAGAGCGTTTATAAAACACTATGCATCAGTAGACAGTAATCCTGCAGCTCTTAATTGAGTCTTCAGTAAGGACACTTATTTCCCAAAATGCCATTCCCCACTTGAATGCATGATTCAATACTCTCAATAAAATTATCATTCAGTATTCTTCTAGGACAATGCAAATAAGATCATGCTCAAAATTTCTGATACCAAACTACATTCATTTTTTTTATCTGTAAGACAAAACTGAAAAGCCTTTTTTAATGAGTCCAAAAAGTTCTTAACACACCAGTTCACAAATGAAACGAGTTCACCTTCGGCCTCCAAAATCTGGCAATGCTAAAGCAGTATGGTGTAATGACTATGTTTCATTTCATTTAGCAATCTCACAATTATGCAAATCTCAGTTGTAAGGGAATGAGAGATGGGAGTGCATGATACACTGTAAATGTGTTGTGCAAAAACACACTGCTATCTACTCTGTGGTATAAGCCACATTTAAATGGAACTACCTTCAAAAACTAGATGTTGCTGGAATAATAACAATGTTTTCCATGACAGCTCCATCACCCCCCTCCCCAAATAATTCCTACTCCTCCCACACCCTGCAACCTGTACGATCTCTAGTCCCCTTACACTCTCACTCCAAATCTAGAAAAAATCTTTATTAAAAGTCCAACTTTGTGTGACTTGTCTCAATGTAATCCAGTTCACAAGATCTGCATCTGTGTCTTTTCATGTGCCACCACTAAGTGACACTGCTTCAGTTTTGGTGTGATACAGTATGTCTCAAAATGAAACTAGATGTAGAACTTTATCCATGGAAGATTTTTATTTGGTGGTATTAAGATCTATAATGTGCGTTCTGAGTTATCACGTTAACTAAGTCAGCTGTCTTCTGTCACCCTTCCCTTTGCTGCCACTAAGTGACACTGCTTCAGTTTTGCTGTGATATGTCTCAAAATTAAAGTAGGTGTAGATCTTTATCCATGTAAGGATTTTCTTTGGTGGCATTAAGATCTATAACGTACTTTCTGAGTTATCACGTTAACAAAGTCAGCTGTCTTCTGTCACCCTTCCCTTTGCTGCCTCTGAGCCTAACTGCTTCATTTTTGCTGTGACTCAGAATTTGATCACTTCCAGATCTTTATCCAATGTGTCTGAAAAACCATGTACATTTTCCCTGTCTGATGATTACAGTAAGAAGAGATCTAGTGAAGTGGATTGTTGAATTGTCTTGAAATCAAAAGCTGAAATAATCTCACAAAATAATTTTTTGTTAGTACTGTATATTTGACTTTGATCCACACAGCGCCCCTTCATAATCATGGCCCATAAGGCTCTGTTTGCCTACACTTGACCTGCCACTTTTCCAGATGGCACTCACTTTCCAGTATGTTGTCATTTGGTTTAGAATATGGCAAGCATTGGACATTGAAGGATCACTGGCCTTAAACAATTCATAATTTTGAAGAAAAAAAACAAGTAAATGTACCCTAAAACCTTGACAAATGGATGGATGGATGGATGGATGGATGGATGGATGGGAATAAAAGTATTTTAGTTGATCTGACAGTGAAAAATGTTTTTTTTCTGATTACAAAAAGTAATGTCATTGAACATGAATGAAATTAATAGAAGGTTCAACTCTCACCAAGGAGTACCACCTTAAATACATATTCTGAGCTAAGCTTCTGTGCAACAAGAACACAATGAGGTCACATGCAAGGCTGACCAAAGACCTGTCCTATCTTCAGCTTTGCATTAAATAACAGCTGAAATATCAATGGGTGGAAGATTGGCAGAGCTTACCCATGACTGGAATGTTCACATTATGTTTCAACTATGCTGTGTATTCAAAGCATGAACTCAGTGTCTGAAGGGCAGCTGTGCCCCAGAATGAAAAGGAGAAAACTATAAACTATGCTGGACTGACAACCAAAAGGTTAATCTATTTCAGTTTCCACCTTTGAAAGTAATAATAATAATTTAAAAAAATCTTCTACACTGAAGCAAATCACTATCATGCTACTCACAGGACAGGACATAGTGTCGGTCTTGGCCTAGTACCTGAATGATGCCTTTTATCTTTCCAGGACCGGCTCTGCCAGTAGTTTGTCTGCCATTACCATTTAGACCAAGGGTGGGCAATCATATTAACAAAGGTCAAAGGGCCGGTGTGTATGCCAGTTATTGGATAACCTTTAGGTCAGCTGTTCAAACCCAGGTGTGAGGACTCTTCAGCCAGTCAGTCCTCTAATTAGCAATCTCAGCGAAAACCTGTATACACAGCGGCCCTTTCTGGATAAGACTGCCCACCTTTGAAGAAAGGTTAAAGTACCACAACTACTCAGAAGCAATACATACGTTTTTTCCATTGTAACTGACTATATATATATGTGTGTGTGTGTGTGTGTGTGTGGATTAGGTTTATATTACATTGTGGGAACCAAATATCCCCCAGGGTGTAATGAAAACCTGTTTTTTGACATTATGGGGACCATTTTTCAGGTCCTCACAAAGATCTGTAAATGCAATCAAATAGTAAAAATCCCAAATGTTTCATATTTTGTTTGGTTACTTATGGTTAAGGTTAGGGCTGGGTAGGGGTTAAGGTCGTCATGTTGGGATTAGAGTTCTCCCATAGAAATGAATGGAGAGTCCCCACAAGGATATAATTACAAACCTGTGTGTGTGTGTGTGTGTGTGTGTGTGTGTGTGTATTATTCCCCTAGACCAGGGGTGGCAAACTCTAGTCCTGGAGGCCGGAGCCCTGCACAGTTTTTTGTGTTTCCCCTCATTTAACACATCAGATTCAACTCCTTGTGCTACTGTAATTACAGCACAGATCTTGAGCTGAGTCATTTGTGGTGGAACAGGGAAAGAATTAAGCTACACAGGGCTCCGGCCCTCCAGGACTGGAGTTTGATACCCCTGCCCTAGACAGTACACATCAGGGTTATATATTCTAGCTGGTAAAACCACACTGGACCCACTTAAGGCTCGATCACAACATGGGTGCCAAGGCATTCCTTAAAAATGTGCCACAGATCATAATGAGAGTTTTCACAGCACTTAGGGCTGAAAAAAACAAAACATAGTTAATTCATTTTCATTAATAAAAGTCAGCTAAAATGCACAAGTAAAAAACGTGTGTAAAATTGGAAGAATAATTCCTTTATAATGGCCCCAAAACAGCAAAACAGGGACAGGAGAACACATTTTTTTTTCTTTTTAGTAAGGCCTTCAATTACAAAATCCCTTACTTGGTTTACCACAACATGCTTCTGGGGTGATTTTCCTTTGAAGATTTAGAAGAGCTCCTTTTAATAGGGAATGTGAGCCATTTGGCGATTTATACCTGAGCAATACTACAAGCCATTAACCAGATGATCAATGACCCCCATTTAAACAGCTCTGATAAGATCCACTGTGCGGCCGCTCATCCCTCCTCTCATAAGGAAGGTAGTTGTGCGAGCCAATCTCTATCTGCTTCACACACCTTCTTTTTGCTTTATGGAAATAAGGTAGGATGCAGAACCAGTTTTGACCAGCATACAAGAGTCTGCACAAGATTTTGCCAGTCTGTAAATAAACCACTTAGCTTCTACCACAAAAGAGAAAAAAAGCAAAACATACAACAATAAAAGGAAAAAAAACAGTGGTCCATGTTGAGAAAGGCCTTTCTCCCCCCAGCTGAAGAACAGTGATTGACATATAAAGGGCGTACTTTGATACACAGATCCCCACGCAGGGTTGCTTCATCTTGCAGTCTTTTTTTTTTTCTCGCAGATGATTTTATCTGAAGCAGCATATATTTTCGAGGAAGGAGGCTCAGACAACCTGTGAAGCAATTGAGTGGGAGTTCCAACAAGATGATTGCAGTGTTTTCCTTAAGTAATGCGAAGTGTACCAGTGTAATGAAGTAATCTTTACAAGATTAAATGCTTTGCCATTGCAGCTCATTTCAAACTGAAAATTTACATAAAACTGCTAAAATTCCTCACTTGACACTTTATTTTTACTTCCTATGTTGCACGAGGAAAAAACACACTGGAGTATTGCTGTCACACTGTTGTGAAAAGAGCACAATGAGCACCAACAAGGAAAAAAGACATTTTCGGGATTTCTTGCAGCAGAATTTAATGCTGGTGTCCTGACTGTTTTACATCTGTCTTACATTTGCCACTCTGGCCCCAGATTTACAAAATAACTAAAAATGTAAGGAAGAATAGCTGTAGTAGTCACAATAACTGCAAGCAACTTGTGATAAACTTGTTGGGTAAGCATATGTATAATGATATATATAATAATAATAATAGGTTCAACTCCGTTAATACCAGTGTAACTAAACAAGTTTAAATATAAATCATAATCATTCTGAAACCCAAAATAAGTATGAATGTCACGACTGCATCTAGTGAAGTCTCCATTCAGCTATGACCAATCAGTTCCTGCTCTGTCTCCCTGTAACTCACCATCTTGATTCATTTCCATGGTATAAAAACATCGGGTCCTCTCTTATCTTTTTGTCAACCATTGAGTATTTGGTTTGTGGCTGCCCAGTTCCTGTGTATGGTTTCTGTTTGTTCTTCCGGATTTCTTGCTCCTTGTCTTGGGATTGGGTAGTTTTTCCCTGGTTGCTCCTATCGACTTCATGACCTTCCGGCCCCGCTTGGACTTTGGAATCGCCTAAGAACTGGGATTTGGTTTTCTTTGCTTATCTATACCAGTCCTACGTGCTGCTGCATGTTTTTGGATTGTGACTCTTGTGCAGGGATTTTGGAAATTAAACTGGTGTTACCACAAGTAAGACCTCTTGTTTTAAGAAAGTACATCATTTTTGTGGAACAAGGATTCTAGAAGATATATGTTCATACATAGGAATCAGAAGCCACTGTGGGCACATTTTTCCCTCTGCTACCTTCACATCTCCATTTCTTCTACAGCAGGTACCTTCTTCTAAATTTGTGTAAATTACGCCCTTCTCACAGAAAACATTAAGATAATGTAAGTAAAACTGTACAGTACTGAACTGACAATTACAGCTTCCATAGAGTTCATGTTATTATGTGATTGCACAGCAATATTGCTCTTAAGTTCTATGCTATGATTTTTGAGCCCTACCTCCTCCTACAGTTCTTCACCTAGAAACTAAGCCGCACCTCTCAAATGTTCCACCCATTAAGAAGAAGTGTGCTTGTATTATTCTTTTCGATATTCCACTCGCATCCCTCTTTTCCATCCCTCTTTTTGTCACATTTTTCCCATAGGCTTGTAGGGGGAAATTTTTCACAATGTTCCCATTCAGTCAATCTTCAACCGAAGACATCCAGTAAGCAGCTCAAAAGTATTCGACCAATTTTGAGCCATTTCACCCTCCTTCATCCCTTCTTTTTCATCTCTCTATTTTCTTCCCATTGACTTTAATTCATTTTTTGCACCTATCTCCTTCTACAGTTTTTCACATAGAAACTCTGTTCCACCTCTCAAATATCCCACCCATTAAGGAGAAGTATTTCTCTTTTTAATATTCCATCCGCATCCCTCTTTCCGCAAACTCAAACCTTTCTTTTGTAGGCCAAGTGTTAGCATCCATGTAACTGCACAGGTTATGGTGTGCAATGGCAAACTGATGCTGTGGGCGCAATTGCATTCGCATTTTCATAAATGAAATGCATCTTTAGTTGTACATGAAATCATGCTGGACATTTATTCAATCGTGGGGCTTCTGTGCTGCTAAGGCGATGCTATGCCGCTCTATCATGAAGTTATTTATCTCCCAAATGCTGCCTTCCTTTCATATAACATGGACCTTTCTTCCACTAACTGATGATGTAACCCACCAGCAAGAAAGCACTCTGCAGTGAAAATTAGCACACACTGAGCACCGTTATGTTTTCCTCTCATCTTTAGAGAGACGTCAAGGTTTAGTGCACAAATGGCTGAATTAACAAGTTTGCCCCAATTATGGCCCAATTTAAATTCAAGTTCAAACCAATTAAAACTCAAATACATCTGTGCTACCGCAAGCCAACAGCCTGCAGTGAAGCTAAATATGGAGAGAGCAATGGATGCTTCTGGAGAAAAGTGTGTATGGTCACTAGTGATGAGTCTGCAATGTACACTCACTGAGCACTTTATTAGTAACACCTGAACACCTGCTTACTCATGCAATTATCTAATCAGCCAATCATGTGGCAGCAGCACAATGTATAACATCATGCAGATACAGGTCAAGAGCTTCAGTTAATGTCCACATCAAGTACCAGAATGGGGAAAAAAATGTGATCTCAGTGATTTTGAACATGACGTGATTGCTGGTGCCAGAGGGGCTGGTTTGAGTTTTTCTGTCACTGCTGATCTCCTGGGATTTTCATGCACTGCAGTCTGACAGAGGTGACTCTGTGAGAATGGTACGAAGAACAAAACACATGCAGTGAGCGACAGTTCTGCAGATGGAAACGCCTTGTTGATGAGAGAGGTCAGAGGACAATGGGCAGACTGGTTCAAGCTGACTGAAAGGCTACGGTAACTCAGATTACCACTCTGTACAGCTGCAGTGAGCAGGAAAGCATCTCAGAATGCACAGCCTGTCGAACCTTGAGGCAGATGAGCTACAACAGCAGAAAACCATGATGGTTTCCACTCCTGTCAATCAAAACAAAAACCTGACTACAGTGGACGCAGGATCACCAAAACTGGACAGCTGAAAAATGGAGAACATAGCCCGGTCTGATGAATTTACATTTCAGCTAAGGCACACAGATGGTATGGTCAGAATTTGGCATCAAGAGTATAAATCCATAGACCCAACCTGTCTTATGTCGACCATCCAGGCTGGTGGTGGTGTAATGGTGTGAGGAATGTTTCTTGGCATACTTTGAACCTGTTAATACCAATCGATCATCAGTTAAATGCCGCAGCCCATTTGAGCATTGTCCTTTCATGATCACAATTTATCCATCTTCTAATGGCTACTTCCAGCATGATAAAACATCAGGTCACACAGAAAAACTCATCTCAAACTGGTTTCATGGACATGACAATGAGTTCTGTATTCTTCAGAGGCCATCCCAGTCACTGGATCTGAAACCATTTGGACAACTTGGAGGTAGAACAGGAAATTCCCAGCATGAATCTGCAGTATACACATACCGACGCTCCTCTTCTTACGAACGAGATACGTTCCGAACGGCCATTCGTAACTTGAAATGTTCATAAGTAGGCGAATGTGATGTGGACAAGAAACGGGAGCCCAATGAACACAATTTGGACTTACAGTCCAAAGTTCGTAAGTAGAGTAGCGTCTTTATACAGAAGTTGTGTGATGCAATCATGTCAGCAAAGACCAGAATCTCAATGGCATGGTTCCAGCATCTTGTGGAGTCCAACCCATGACGAATTGAGGCTGTTTTGAGAGCAAAGGGAGGCTCTAACTATAATTAGTATGGTATTCTTAATAAAGTACTCAATGAGTGTACTAATTAATGTTTTAGGTTGAGTTCCTAATTCCTGAAGCTTTGATTTTCCTGTCTTGATTTTAGCAAATAGGTTTTCTTGCCCTGGAACTTATCTTCAACACTGAATGAATCCAAGCATGAATGAAAGTGTTGCCTAACATCATTTCTCTAATGATTTCTAGAGAATATCTCCAGGCTTACATCCAGCCCTGCAGCACTATATCATTGTTGTATTCCTATATGGTCATATTTACTTTAAATAAATAGCAACTCTCTGACCTTTTTCTGAACTCCCAAGTGTCAAAACTCCAATAATATCTATAAAAAGCCGAAGTCTTCCAAAATGCTACTTAATCCAAATGCCAAAAAAGGTTATTCGCTTGTTCACAAAACAATATAACTTATTTAGTATAGATTTTCACCACTTATATAAATGAGAAACTACATATTATTTTGAGACATAATTTATGTTGTCATAGATATAGTGTTTCTTTGAAACAAACACAAACCAATTTAGACTGAAATAATTTCTTGACCAACTTTATTTTTGGTTGGAGTGGGATGGGGGTCAGCACAAATGCTACCAAGCCAGGGCTAACATGGCAGGCTGGTGACATGGGGGTAGACATTGAGCTCAGCACGCCACTCTGAGCTGTTCTGCCAACCCACCTCCAATATCAACTGCGAGGGACTAAACAGAGGTCATCTGTGCTGTTCCCCCTCCCTGGATAATGGAAGATCTCATGGTCTCTGAACTTGAGAGCAGATGGTTGCTGGCTCAGTCTGAGGAATGAAACTGCTTGTACCCTTGAGCAAGAATCTTAACCCCAATCAATTCAATCACAATGACATCCAGCTGTATAAACTGGTCATGAAGCAAAACTGTGAGCTATACATGTGTCCCCTCAGATGAAAGGAAATATTAGTCACTGGCTGGATGCCTGTGGGGCAAGTTTTCAGTTGTGGGGAATGTCCACATTCTGTGAGGATGGGTATTTTCCTCTCTCAGTTTACAAGTGGTTAGATTGACACACATTGCCTTGTGCTCCTAGCCATTGCTCACAAAAGTCCCTTCATTTTCAAAGGGGGGGGGGGGGGGGTAGGGAATGTAAATACCCCGGAACGTTTAATTCAAGGACGGGTTTAATTTTG
>JAODLD010000113.1:28723745-28735704 GCA_026781065.1 Mormyrops boulengeri
CCCCCCCCCCCCCCCCCCCCCCCCCCCCCCCCCCCCCCCCCCCCCCCCCCCCCCCCCCCCCCCCCCCCCCCAGGGCATGTAAATACCCCTGAACGTTTATTTCAAGGACGGGTTTCATTTTGCCTGAAGCTTTAAATAGCCGTCGAAAAAAATAAAGTCCATCCAGGAACCTCTAGCGGCAATACAATGAGCAACTGCTTTCAAGGTCTTCAAGCGCTAGATGCACCGCTCACTCAACCATTTCCTTTCCACAGCCCTGAAGATGCAAAAAACGTCGCATGCCATCAAGTCTGTCTTCTTGTTATACTGTTATCACTGAAAATATCTGCCGTCTAATTTTTATTGCGAAACATTGAGAATTATTAATTCTTCGCTCATTACTGCAGATTTCGCGGCGAGCGCACCGAGATAAGACCGACTGTTGTTAAATGATTGACCAGGTTTTCAATCCATTCGATTTTTGTGAAGTCAAAGGAAAATTATGTATGATGAATTAGCTAAAACCGTAACTCTTTTGCACATTTTTAGGACCTCCTTTGGTATAACATCAAGCTATTTTCCGAGAGTGTACAGACCAAACCAGACTGAGAAGTGCTGCAGTTCTAATAACGCCATTTAGCGCTCCCTTACATGACTAATACCCAGAGCTTTGCAGTAAGCCCGTGTCTTGTTTAATAAGGATCATCGTAGAGAACAGAGACAGCTAGTAATTGCTACCCTCAGAATAATATTTATATGCCTGACAAAAAAATTGTTTGGGAGAAAAAGCCAGAGGCAGTATCCTCGGGAGCTCATGATTATGGTGTCCATTTTGAACCTCCCGCCCACCTTCATGCCACCCTGACATACCACAAACACCGAGAGCGTGAACATATTTGCTGATTCTATGCGCTCGCCAGCGGTCCTCATTTTTCCTTCCATCTCTAAAAGTGATCAGAATAATCCGGGCCGAATATGCCTCCAACTTCACTGCTGACCGAGGGCTGCATATCACGTTACTTTCCTATGGGAAGTGTTTTGCATGGTTACATTATCCCAGAAAGACGTCCAGTGGGGCTAAAGTTTGAATCTGCATCCCATTACTACGAAATCGTCGGGAAACCAACGTTAAGATTAACTGCAAAAGCCTTGTAACCCAAGCTCTAAGTCTCAGTACTAGTACTTTCTGCGGTCTGTTATAAAAAAGTGAAACTGGTTTCCCTTTTACGGTAACGGCTTCAATCCATAAATACCCCAGATTATTATTGAGCTGAGTTAAATCCATTTAGCAGAACAACACAATGTTCCTTTCATGGAAAGAAATATACTGTGCACATTTATCAGATATGTAGGCTAATTTTAGACTGTCAACACTGTCCGTCACTAACGTACATTAACGCAATTTGTGTTCTGCTCTTGTTCATATCCATGTAAATACTTCATATAACGGTTCGTCGAACTGAGAGTCTAATGAGAAACAAAGCCAAGCATGAACACCCATTTTTAACCGAGAAATGGATGTAAGACTTAACGAAACATATGAATACGTTTACAAACAAAACAAAGGGAACGATATATTACAGTTTAAATAATTAGGTAATAGTATCATTTTATAAGGTAGATATGCTACGAGCTTTGTCCGTCCTGTTTATACAGTTACATCCCTGAGCGTAGCATTCTTCATATATTTAAAGCTGAAAAGCTTTTCCAGAGGACAAAGTGAATCGAGATCAATACAGCAATTTAAACGACCCCACTAAACAGTAAATTAAATGCACGTCTGTTGAGGACTCGTCTAACTGGAAAATTGTATTCTCATAGTAGGCACTTAATTTTAGCGAAAGCATCTGAGCTTTATTTAACTGCAGATGTTTTCCTGTATTGCTGATTCATCATCACAACTAATTATAATTACACAAACCTCAGCAAGACGCAACGCTGAGAAAGACACCTGCGGGTCTTCGGTCCATTTTCAAAGCTGTACATTTATTGCTTGGCATTTGAATGTGGTTAAGGTTGTGGTAATAAGAGTAGCACGTACTTTATTGGCATAATAGGATAATACTGTGCATTAGAAAAGATACGTGCAATTACAGTAGCCAGAAGAATAGATATTTTTAAAATATCTTATTTGAAGAGTCACGCGAAAACAAAATAGAGCGCTCTGGAGAACAGTTTTTCACTTGTTATGCGTTGAAGAATGCATTGACAACCATGGGCCAGCATATTTAATGCATATTGACTGACTAGCAAATCCAACTAATAATAATAATAATAAGCGAGCCTTTTATAAATAACAAAAATTTGCCTTTAGATCAGTTGCATTCTTTTAAATTAAAGACTTTTCTTCACGCTGTCCCACAGATATTTCACAATTGTTGTTATTGACTAGTGAGAAGCGCATGGTACAAAATCCCATGTTTCTCGCCTGCTGTAAAGGTACTAGTGATTTTCGTGGCATTATATTGTTGCGTGCCTGTTTCGTGTGAGCATACACTGAATTTGTGTAGACCATCATATAGCAAAGGAAATGCTGGGAAGAAAGCCGACTTACTTTTCTCGCATGGCATTCTCTTTTATAGCACCTAAAGCAGAATGACTATTGCCTTGTACCAGCCTGCAGTTAGCCAGGTGCCGCTGGTGCTGCTCTATCAGACAGGCGTTTTCCCGGCATAACTTGAACACTTGCTCCTCAAGCTCCTCAATCCTATTCTTCTGTTTCTCTAACAACTCCTGCTGCGTCTCGATGATTTTAGTCAGCTCATTTAAGTACTCCGCAGCCTTGCTTGGGTTTTCGGCCGTGTTTTCCATTCTGATTGTAATCACCGGCTTCCCGCAGTTCGTGTAGTTTTCTCCGTGGCCCTACAATTGATCGCTGTCAAATTCCGACACAATGTGCATCTTGCGCTCCACCATCGTTCGTGTTTGGTAGTCACTGAATGAGTGAAGATGAAGTTGTTCAGCTGTGTGTCCTTATAGCAGCCCGTCATCCGGAGGCTCTGCAGCACAATAACTAATCCTTGTACGCAACACTGAACACGGGAAACCCACTTAACCCTTTGTTTATTCGCAATTGGGAGAAGCTGTGAAAAAATACAAATAAATCGCGTGCATGTGACACTGATATCAGAAACATAAATGATAAATATTAATCCAATATTTCTAAATTCTTTAGACAACAGATATAATAGGTTTCCCCATTTAACAGCTTCGTTGTATCTTTTTAAGTATCGGTTTTCACAATTCAGCTTATGGCAGATACATTTGCCTTAAACGTAATTCTAGTGTGCATATATAACCATGATTGATTCATAAGTGAAAAACTGCAAAATACGACATTGATCAATAAATGTGTGTGCGCGAGTGAGTGAGTGAGTGAGTGAATGTGTGATTGCGTCCCTGACCAGGGTAAGTCATTAGAAGATGGATAGATGGAGGCAGGAGCGTCACTAGGGATTTACGAAAAGGGTAGCTAAGCTTTTACTAAGGAGAAGGAGGTCTGATTTTGATGCTAATATTGAGCATTTATTGGGGGGGGGTCGGCCAAAAAAAAAGTCCTCCTAAAATGGTCCTAACCATGCCCATACAGATGGATGAACCTAAATATATATGTGAGTACATGCTGGTGTTGGACAAAATAAGGGACTCGCCTCTTGAAAAAGGACTTTAAGCTCGAAGTAAATAAATCACATTTACTAATTCAGCTACAAAGTTAAGTCAAATTACAATACCAGTCAAAGGTTACTCAAAATCATTTGACTTTCAACAAGATAATGAGCCTAATCAGGCCCATCTCTGGGGAGGGGCACAGTTCAGGGGGGGCCAGCTAAGGACAGGAGAAATGACTCTACTTCATTTGATTCAGTTCTCCTAAAATATTTGTTCTGACTCGTTTGTGAATTCGTTCAGTTGCACTTTTTGATTCATAAAAAAAGATCTGAAACACTTATGTTCCACTATACAAAATATTATTTAGCCTAATTAGTGCTAAGGAGTAAACTAAATACCACCAATAAGTCATGTGAGAAGAATCAGTTGTTAGTGAATTATATTATGTTTTATATATTATGAAGGCTGGGTTTCAACAATGGTAAGGACCAAATCAGCCGTGAAGCCCCACCCCTCTACAAACACAAGCTACTCCCACAATATTGGTAGGGACACGTCCCTATCATCCATAGCCAAATCTACGCCCTTGGCTTATAGCACCACCTTACATGCCTCACTGACTCTCACTGGCCAAGGAGGGAAGCAGCTTTCAAGCCACATTTCTGAGGAAAAGTCGAAGAACAAAAAGCACGGCTGTGTGCAGGGACATGAACGTGAGTGTATAGTTCCTGTAAGGGACTCATTCCTCACATACAGATCATTTGCTAATGTCACACCATTAGAGCCTACTTATTCAGTGCCCACAGCTGAGCCAACATAATAACATAACCAAGTAATGGGAGTCATTGTGCCTGATGCTGCTTGGTCACTGTAATACAGATGCAATGATAATGAAGACGAATAGCTCACTGGTCGCTGACAGCGTACAGTGTGACCTTTCTGAACTAGCTAGTGCCAAACTGTAGCTATTTGATCACATGTCCAAGATAGGATTTAGATGAAATATTTTTCAAATGTATATTTAGTAGGATTGTAATGGTACACAAAACTCACGGCTTGGTATAAACCTCGGTTTTGGGTTCATGGTTCGGTGCAATTTCAGTACAGCAGAGAAACAGAATTTGAGTATATCTGTAGCACTATCCCTGTAGCCTATAGTTATTCGTCAGCCTGCTCAGAATTTCCTGGTAAAAGCGCCTTTAAATGCCGTAGGGAGACTGTTTCTGCTTTGCTCCAGTTGCACACACTTTCAGGTGATGCCGACTCAAATGAGTTAGCATGTTTGCTTGTGTTTTTGGCAATGTATATATCTGAGTTTGGTATAAGACAGCTGACAGATAGTCTTGGTCTTCTGAGCTACTCTCTCTCCAGTGCTGATGTACTTTACTGAGAAACCAAAATGTTCGCAAACCACAGATTATAATTGACCGTAACCAACTCACAGCCACAATTAGTGTAATGTTTTCCATGTGGAATATCTACTGGTGATTTTACGTTCTGCCCAGGTCAATAAATGTATTCATTTGTTTCATTATACGTACTGAATCAAAAATTATGTACTGAACTTTATACCACAAATATGTGTAACATTACGGCTATATTATTTAGCCAAAATAACATATTCATTTGAAATGTAGCTGCATGCAATCCATGACAAAAAATGTAGAATAAAGATACTTTATTAATACCCATGGGAAAAAAGATCTGTTTTTGCCACATCTTCCTCTCCATAAAAGTGAGAAGAGCATGCTTGGGGGTCACAGTGAAGGGGCAGCCACCTTGTGGTGCCAAGGGAGCTGGAGGCTAAGGGTCTTGTCCAAAGACCCACACACAAGTGTCTATTTTGCTAAGGCTGGGCTCGACCCTGCAATCTTATGATGAGAGGCACAGAGGCTTAGCCCACTGATCCACACGCCACTCAACTCAATAACGTATTATTATTTAGCGTTTTATTATACAGGCAAGTTTCTTTTTTGAGCAGGCCCCCTATAGGCCTGGTGCGATTGCATCAGTTGCACCACCCTAAAGACAGCAATGACCCTGAGCACAGTTCGATGCAGTAAAAATTATCTAGAGAACAAGGAAAGAGATTGAGTGCTGCAACAGATAACTTCGCCCTCAAAATCTCCTGGCTGAAACTCTATAGAGCTGGTTTGGGATGAGTTTGATCAAAGAGTAAACGCAAGGTAGTGAACTTGTACCCAGAACATGTAGAAACTCCTTTAGGACTGTTGGAGATGCAATCCAGATGGCTACATTTGGAAACTGGTTGAAAGAATGCCAAGAGTCTACAGCGCTGTCATCAAAGCAATATGGGTCTATTTTGAAAAGTAAAGAAAAATAAATAAATAAACAAACAAACAATGAAACAATCAAGGTAAATAGGGAAGGGAAACAGGTGGTAATAAATAGGGAGGCGGAAGCAGCCATAAGGGATTGTGGGTACTGGAGTTCGCCATATGGGAACCGTGACATTTTTATCATTTCCCTACCTCTAGACCAGGGTTCTCAAACTGCAGTCCTGGGGAGGCGGAGCCCTGTGTAGCTTAGTTCTTTCCCTGTTCCACCACAAATGATTCAGCTCAAGAGCTGTGTGGTAATTAGCGCAAGGAGTTGATTCAGGTGTGTTAAATGAGGGGAAACCCAAAAATGTGCAGGGCTCCGGCCTCCAGGACTGGAGTTTGACACTCGTGCTGTAGACAGTTAGATTTGTAAAAAGCCAAAGAATGTTTTCAGTGTCTGTTGGTGTGCACAGCCATCTCATGGGACTCATTGATCTGATCATTGCTCTGTATTAGAGGTCTGCATTCCCACAGGACAGCTGCAGGACCTGCGGCAATAGAGTGTGGCGCAGGCAGGAAGTAACAGATATGTCTGTGGGAGTGGGAGAATAGAAATGACTCACAGGAAAAAGAATTGAAGTAAATGAGTATTACTCAAATATGTTTTTTGTTAATTTATCAAACTGTTATTCATGTTTATCAGTGAACAGACAGTTGCTTTTAAAATTTCACCAAATGAAAAAAATACTAAACCTAATTTGGTTTTTACACAGCTAGCCTACTCTGGAACTTTCAGAAGGACATTAGAATTTTGAAGGTCCTTCGTCACTCTTCTGAGCACCCACAAATGTTGAGCAAAGCCTATTTGTCGAGACTACAGGTTTGTCTTTATTTTAGCCTGAAACCAGGCATAGTCAAATACATTGCATTTTTGCTTTGTGGACAGGAGTGGGATGCAGGCAGGAGTGGGACAAAATATGACTGCTGCCTCTGCGAGACCGGGTGGGAACAGGACAGAATCTTATGTGTGTGTGGGTGGGAGGGTCCCGCACAGATCTCTACTCTATATGATTTATAATGACCAAGGAATTTCAAGCTATTATGCAGGACCAGCTTCACCCAATGGTGAATACACAGTTCCTTCATAATGTAGATTTCACCTCCTTCATCCCTTAATGAACTGGAAGCTTAGCTTACTGAAGAATGTTATTTCAAGCTCTTTGTATTGAAAATGTTTGGCCTGATATTCATATATTGTTAGTAGGGCTGTCAGACAATTAATTTTCTTAATCGCAATGAATTGCATAAACAGTGATTAATCTCACAATCATATTTCCAATCATATTACAATTTGTTAAGCATATTTATACAAAAAACTAGTGCTAGAATAACAATCTTACACTGAGACAAATTCAGAGCAGGATTAAGTACCGACAGAAAAACATGACACCAGGTGTGAGTAAGATCGAACATAACTAGATTAACAAGGAAATGAATAATAGTAATAATCCATAAACTAAACTGCATGTGAAAAAGGTGCATAAATGAACTACCAATAAAACAATGCATGATAAACTAATGAACCAAGCTGACTGCAAAGACCTGGGGCTGTATCACAGAGCCAAATTTCTTGCTTATGGCTGGATAACAGGTTTAAAGAGCCTCAGCTTAAACTGACTTTATCGCTGTTAACTTACATTTAGCCCAAACTACCTTAAATCCAACAAGTTATTTTACTAACCCAAAAATCCAGCTTCCGGTGATACAGGCCCCTTGAAAAGAAGACACAGAAGGTTAAACATGATTATCAGCCATTCACCACTGCTGAAATCCTAATATTAACTTAAACTTCAGATGTACAGGTTATTCATTTCCAACAAAAATACTACAGTACACGAAAGCAAGTAAAGGCTGAATTTCAATGTTTTCAAAAAGACATTGTTTTATGAGTAGGGATGTCAAACAATTATTGTTATTTTTTGGCATGTATTCAACAGACAGATCGAAAAACTATTTAATTCCAACCGCATAATTGACTCCGCCACTCGCAAAATGTAATTGGGGGTAGCGGCACAGCTGTATTATGGACCGGGCTAGTAGGGCTAGTGCCCCCGGGGACCTTGGGCTGGAGAGGGTCTCACAGCATTATTGGCTTTGAGTCCCAACTTGTATAGTGCAAGCAAAACATAATGAACCTCAAATTTACCACACAGGTTCACCACCAGGTCCCTTTGACATGTACAAGACAAATTAGTCCCCAGGGCTCCTTGGTCCCTCAACATATACAGTGAGTGTTGACTACGAGTGCCTTCTGCATCTATAGCAAGGTTTGACCACCAGGGCCCCTCAACATATACAAAGCAAGTTAACCACAAGGGCCCTTCACATAATAGCAGCACACATTTATGCTGTAGTAGTCATTTACACGGATATTTAGCAGCTATAATTGTTTCCTGGACAAAAACACAGGTCCAGTGTTTAGTTCCAATCATCATATAAAAACACACAAACATTCAGAATTACAGTTTAGAATATCACAATTCAATAATAACAGAGAATGTTTTTCCCCCAAATTCTGTCTGTGCCCTGGGATGCTACCATCCTGTGCAAAGGCTTGTGCCCCCCTATACTTCCTAGGATTAGCTCCAGGCTACTCATCCATCTATCCAACCTGCAGCAGGCATCACGGAGGGGGGGGGGGGGCTGGGGCCTGTCTGATGTGGCATGAGGTAGAAAGCAGGGCTACACCCTGGATGGGATTATAGGATTAGAATTAGAGTTGAGAGCACAATAGTTGCATCATCTACAGTACTATAATTTCTTCAATTTCTAACACACTAACTGCATTATGAAGAAGAATGGTAGGAAATCCATAAAGACATTATTGTGATAATGCTCTAGTATTGAATTTTGGTTGCAACGAACACACATAAAAACATCAATGTGGGACATTGGATATTCTTGCTTATAAAATAATACAATACCATTAAACATGGGAAGCATAAACGTACACTGCATATACACTGATACAGTATCAGCATATCACAAACAGTAAAGGCAATAGTTCTATCACAAATTTGATCATAAAATGTATTAAACTGATTATTAGAAACACCCTGCTAAATATAGTGTCATTATAAAGAAAACAGGGAAAAATGGGAAAGGATATGGTTGGTAATTTTAGATGGATACATACAGTATGGTCCTCCTGTCCAGGGTTTTCCGGTGCCTTGCACCCTGCGCTTCCTGGGAAAAGGTCTCAAGCTCACCGGATCCCTTACTGGATAAATGGCATAGAAAATGGATGCTTGAAAGAGTCACGCATCATATAGAAAGTTGGGTGTTAGAAAAAGAGGAACTGGGGGTGGCAACTGTTTACAGCCGCCCAGCATGCATTCTTCTCAACAGGACTGTCCCGCTTGACTTCAGTGATGCAGGTAGTGTGTAGGAGGGGTGTGTAAATATGCCAGGCCAAATTTTATTTAAAAACAAACAAACAACACAAAAACATTCATTTTGGTTTCTTCTTCTTTTCTTTCATCTGCATTTAAGATGAAGATTCCCAATTTTCCTCTGTTATCTCTAAGGACTTAGGATAATAGTTTGTCATTTTGACTCTATCATTTCCCAGGCTAAAATTAGTGTTGAGAGCGCAGGCTATATAACACTGCAGCGATGATCATTTCAGAGATGACCGAAGTATATATGTCTGTGATCACAATGGTCAGTTTGTTTGCAGCACTGATAGGAAGATTATCATTAAGAATTTATATGTACATCTCAAAAGTACCATAGAAAGAAGGAGCACCCATGTATAAACCTCACATCATCCTTCCGAAATTCACAGGGCACTGAAGAGTTGAGAACATTTCTTTCTTACCAGGGAATGCATGCAAAAGCAGACTTCCATTAGTAAGAGGGAAGAACCAACAATTTATCATTCTCTTGAACTGTCAGTCATCATAAATGCGCTTAAAGCACAGACAGGATATGTACCTGTCAGCTACCATGAAGTACTGCCTTCTCTTTGATGCTGAAAAGTGACCCAGCTGTGTTTCACTTCTTACCATACTGCCTAAAGCTGATTTTATGTCAGTTTTCTGCTTTGCTCAGTTTTCATATGCAATGGATTTTTGAAAGTGCATTAAAGAGGGGCCACTTAATGAACTGCCTTTCATAAAAAAAAAAACATATTTTTTAAAGTCAATCAAATTAATATATTCAACTCTGAATAGGCCGTATTCAACACAATATGCATGTGGCACAATATCCATGCATTAAATTGTATATGAACACACATAAGAAACAATTTCTGTAATCCTTTATAAATAATTCTAAACCACTTACAGATCCATTGTGACCAGTACGTTATATTTTCACTGTTTCAGATATTTGTTTTATTGTGAATTACTAAATGTGTCATGCATTTTCCTCATCCCTGTCATGCCTAGACACCATTGTATGCTTATTCCCAGTGGCATGAATTAAGGAACATAAATCAGAAGAAAGCAAAAGGGATCCAGGGGCCACCTTCTTTCTCAATAAGAAGGGTTCTTCTTTCTTTGCTTTTGGAAGAGATTTACTGGGTTATAGAGACTCCATTGGTAATAGTAATTAACTCATAGGTCACAGAGGCACTGGGTTCATTTTGTCAGCAGCCTCAAGGCACATTTCTTGAGAATAACCTCAGCTCACAGAGATATATTTTCAGTATTTCTCCTATTATACCGTGCCAAACTAATCTCCGGTTGACTCGCAGGCCTTTAGCTGCTGTGTTATTTTTAAACAGGGGCAACGCTTGCAATAAAACTCCATTTCCTGGGAACATAGAAGTGCATGGCCATACTCAATGCCTAAGGTATGCCAATCAAGATGGCCTTTTTTATTGGCACCACATTTTGTGTCTGCACTGACCCCAGGGACTAGCCTTATGCATAAGTAAAACAAGCAGGGGGCCCCATCGAGGTTTTTCCCACTTTGTAGCTCAGAAGTGCAGTTTGTAGATGATGCAATTCCAAGTTTACAACTTACACTCCGCAGCATAAGTATGTGGCACTGCAACTAATATCAAACTGAGTTTATGGTTCTGGAGCAGATTTATTTATGGCAATGTTCAGTTGTTTGTTTGTTCATTGTTTATTCTCCAAATTGTTAATTTAACTTATTCTGTCTCGCCTTTTCATTTGGCACTGAATAAATGTTGTATTGAACTTTAGTATTTTTTATAAACAGCTTCAGTAAGCCATGTAGTTACCCAGTCAACAACTCTCTACAGCATTTATGATGTGTTTTAATACAGAATTTGTACATATAACAACATGTAAATACCACTGCTGTCAGGTGGCTGCCAAGTCAGTTTTTGCTCAGAGTCCCGAAAAGGTTAAGGCCGGTATTAACTGACCCTCTCCACCCAACCCACTGTTAACGCCACGCCCTTGGAGTGCACCAAACCTACAAGTGCTGGTTTTTGTACAACCATTATAAATGCTGATGTTACATGCATCGTTCTCAATATCGTAGGCCGTTTGTGGAATTTGGTTTTACACAGCAGGTCACATTAGTCATCTCTAGCAGTTAAATAAAACAGGGCTTTTCTCCAGTGCAAAAATTCCATTAGCTGACGCATTTACTGCCCATCTAATTGATAATTCCAATAGTTAACTGTGAGCAATGAGCATTATAGACCTATTATGATAGTTTGAAGTCACATTCACAACAAAGTGATCTTCTTTAGGGTGCTTATAAATTAGTTTTAGTGAAAGTCCTGCTTGTGTAGTTCACACTAAAATACAGCTGTATAACAACCACAACAATAATGTAATAGTAGAAACATTTTTTTCCCCTGATGGCCGTGATAATCCATATTTATTTCTTAATAAACTTTGGTGAACTTGTTAAATTTTGTGTGTTGAGGCTGTAATGTCCAGCTTCATTGCATCATCCCCAGATGTCTTTGCAATTGATAGCCTCACTTGGTTGGTTGAACAGTTTTTAATATGGGTATTTATGGGAAGGAGAGGGCAGGGGTGAAAAAAACTGGGATAAAGTTATGCAGTTTCTAAGCGACTCAGATAGACAGGCATTGGCGT
>JAODLD010000113.1:28735804-28754191 GCA_026781065.1 Mormyrops boulengeri
CCGCCCCGAGTCCCCGGAGCCCCCCTGTTCCCCGCCCCCCGACGAGCGAGCCCAGACGGTGCGCCCCCGGCCCCCCCCCCCCCTGCCGCCGCGGCGGCCCCCCCCCCCCCCCCTCACTGAATCTTCACCCAGAAATTATGGGAACTATGTGATTGGGAAGGTTTTATATTTCAATATGCAGTATAATTACTGCACATTAAAATTCTTGTCAGGCAGTCTTAGGAGAATTAGTGCTCATTATTAATGTGAGAAATTGTACATGTACTTAACAGCAATGTATTAAATGTAATAAATGTGTATTTTTGTCCTCCACAGCCCTGTATTGGATAAGTGATTATGAGGAGACACAGACTTCATTTAAAGTGGCTAAGGATCGACCAGGCTGTACTAGCGCATTTCAGGATAACTAATCATGAGAATTTGAATGGATACAATTTTTGTACAATACTTTCGAAAGTCATCCATGCATTTCCGCTAATAAGACCAGCAAACACTTTGCATGTTCTATTGTTTTTGTGTAACACTGCATAAGAAAGCTGTAACTAAAATGGCCAGTATCAGAACGATATGTCTAACACAAATTATATCACAAAGTACAGTACCAAGTTCTTGGGAGTGAGACATCCATAATTAGACCTCTCTCCTTCTTCTCTCATGATTGATCTACCAATAAATTGGAATAGACACCAAAAAAGACATTTATATGATACTAGTTATCAATAATTTAATTCTGCATGTTACAGCTGCATATCCTGCTAAGGGATATGGGATCTGGAGTCTGCTCTAAGCAGCACATGGCACGATGTTGGGGTATGTCACTTAAAGTAACATTTTCAATTATTAATTGTTTGTCTGTAGCAACTTATGTTTATTATATACAAATCATTACTGGAATTGGTCGGAAAGGAGAAATTCAATTCCCATATTTGTATATATTAGTATAATATTGCAAGATCACGTGGCCAATGTAAGAAAAGCTTGACACCTCACATCTGCAGTGTTGGTGGTTTGAATTTCCTAACCCTTGGATCTGTGGTATTCTCCCATATTTATGCAGGTAATATGCAGTTAAGGGAACTCATGATTCTACCTTGCCCTTGGTGATTGACTATGTGCCCTGCAATGAACAGGAACCTGGTCAGGGTATGTCCTGCCTTGTACCCTATGCTACCTGGGATTTAAAGCCCCCAAAAAAGTAAGTTTGAAACAGTGAATACTGAGCTATATATTGCAGCACCTGTAGTGAAAATTAGATATAGAGAAAAACTATATAGTGTAAAAGCATGTTCGTCTCTAGGTACTCCAGTCTTCTAACATGCAAAGTATGGATCGGCCCCATAAATAAAAGACAGATGCTATTTATACCCAGGTGTCAATAACCAAGAGCGCTATTTGCACCCAGGGTAGATAGCCAATGTGGCTATTTGCACCCAGGTAAATATAGCAGGAAGATGCTATTTGAACCCAGGTGTTAGTATGCCATTCCGCTAAAAAATTCATGGCTAATGTTACTGAATCGGTGCAGTTGTTTTTTTTTTATTCCACCTCGCAAAAATCTAAAAATCCTCCCCATGTCCTACACATAAGAGGGGAATTCTCCCCCTTGTGAGAAATGAACTACAAGCCCTGTAGCTAGTGCTAACAATGGTTAGCAAGACTACTGTGTGTCTATGGTTAGCTAACTATTGTTAGAGCAAGAGTACCTTTTGTGTGTAATGTACCCTACCTTTTATATTTGTATCACACTTTGGCACCATCAGCCATTAACATGAATTTCTCATGAACTCCAAACATTTCTGTGGAGCCAGGGGGTGGGGAGCAGGGAGGCCGGGTGTACATAGCCGAATAGATACTGTGCGACTCTTTACCCAGGTGCAAACAGAAACTCCGTTAAAATAAACCTCACACAAAAAATTTACTGCACATACCCAACAGCTCAGATAAAGGGGATTCCACAAGGCACTTAACCAGTGAAACATTAAATTTAGACCACAATGGTAAATTGATCAGAATTACCTTAAGTCCACATTATGGGGCAGAGATTCAACAGGGAGACACAAAGCAACAACTTTCATCACCAAATTACCATCGACCACTGAAACAAGTAGTCAGAAAGAAATATAGTGATAATGTATTCAGAGCAGTCTAGGGCAAATACAACAAACTGGAGGACACTCAAAACGAGGACTGTTAAAGAGACAGACAGCATTGTTGAATTTCTGGTTGTCATCTTAGACCAGGAGATGCTAATTCAATGAAAGTTATGCCTTAGCATTCCAGTGTCAAAACTGAACACTTTAGCCCCAGGGAGAAAACAGCAGCAGCAGATGAAAAACAGATGCTCCAGGTATTTCAGCTAAACAGCACGATAAACTAGCTGCTTATATATTTTTGCTTCTTTATATATTTAGTACTATTATTCTAAGATTCTCAAAAGTTACTTCTGGGGTCAGTACCATTGTTTTTTTTCCACCATTCTGTGGAAACTAACTAAACAAACAAAAATTATTGGGTGCAGGGATGAACCTCAGGGAAAAATACTTGGGTATCCTAACAGGCTTGTGTAAAGGTCAGTAGTTTCTAAAACACTCAAACCACTCAATCCTGGCACCAACAACCAAGCTGTGGTCAGTCGCATGGATCGCATTTTTCCCCTATCTGATATTTCATCTGACCATTAAATGAAGCTCTTGACCTCTGTCTGCATGATTCAATGCATTGAGCTGCTGCCACATGAATTGCTTTAACGAACAGGTGCACAGGTGTTCCTAATAAAATGGTTGACGGGGGAACATAGCTGAGGATTGAACCTGTCAGTCCCACGCATGCCACAGATGCTCAGCACATACTTGGCCATCCACATGATGCTACACAAAATGGGATTCAGTGAAGCAGCCTGGTCCTGACGCTTGTGCGCCCATTGTAGGCGATCTCATTGGCGGACAGGGGTCAGCATGGACATTCTGACTGGCCTGTGGGTACATAGCCCTATACGCAACAGGGCTAAATGTCCTTTGTGTCATGGCACATTGCTCCAGTAATCATCAAAATTATCTGCCATTTCTGTCAGAGTACCGCTTCTCTTGGTTTATACCATGTGAAATCCTTTATTCATATCCCACATTGATGTGTCTTGGCCACCTAACACCCTGCTGGCGGTTCATGGTGTTTCCCTCCTTGGACCATTCTCAGCAGGTACACACCATCGCCGACCATGAGCCTTGGCATTTTGGAGATACTCTGACCCAGTCGCCTGACCATAATGATTTGGTCCGTGTCAAAGTCACTCAGATCTTCATCCCTGCCCATTTCTTCTGCATTCAACATGTCAAATTTGAGTACCAAATATAATCCTACCATCTAATATATCCCAGATCATCACATGCACTGTTGTACTAGATAGTCAACATTATTCATTTAACATGGCGGCCATAATGTTTTGATGTATGTAAAGTTGAGCTGTTTGCATCAACGCAAACCATAGATTTTAAAGCATAAATTTTTATTCCTTTAATCTTGCTAATGCATGCAGTATTTTGAGAGTGCAATAAGACAACAGTACAAGCTAAGATTTTAATAGATACCTTTGATATGCCATCATGGTTGTATACAACACAAGAGCTTCAGTTGTGATGTTACACAGATTCACCAAATTCACAGCTAAAATCAAGACATTGTGTCTCACAGGGGAGTTGACATAGGAGAATGGTGAAGAAACATTGTTATTGCTTCATTTCAGTTTTAGAAATTGCCAGACTGGACGAATAAATAGTATCATTTTTAATATTTGTTTTATTTCATTGAAGGTTAACTTAAAAGGAGGTTCTTTCCAGTTAAGTACACCTTCAGTGTTTGTCAGGTCTCTGTTTTTGAAACCAGTTTGCTAAATTAGTGTTAGATTTACATGACTATGTACCATGGTTCCCCAAATTTCATTACACACAAGTAAGGTCCATTACCTGCGATGACATTTTCTGAGCTAGGGGTCGATTGTGCAGTCGGGATTAAATAGTTTTATGGTCTGTATTTTGAAAACATGTGAAGGTGTGTGATTCAAAAAAAAGATTTTTAGCATTCCTACTTATAATACAATGGCCTCATGTTTCTTGTCGCCATCTGTTGATCTAGCTTTTTTGAAAGCATTGAAATTCAGCTTGAACTTGCTTTCATGTAGTATTTTTGTCAAATTAATCTGTACTGTACATCACAGCTTTATGTTACGGCTTCAGCAGTGGTGAGTCGCCAATAATCTTGTTTAATCTAGGTTTAGTTTTCCAGGTATTTGCAGTGAGTTTGGTTCATCAATTTAACACTCATTGCTTTATTGGTAAAGCACCTTTTCACATGCAGTTTATTTCATGAATTATTAGTCATTGACTTGATATTGACATGTTATTTGTTAATTCTGTTTATTACCTGGTTGAGTTAATTTGTTCGATCTTAATCACACCTGTGCCTTGAGTTTGTCTCAGTGTGACTTAGTCTAGCACTACTTCATTATAGTATAAATAAAATTTAACAATTATAACATGAACATGGAATTAATCACATGATTAATCACTGTTTATACGATTAATCACGATTAAGAGAACTGATTGTCTAACAGCCCTAACATAAAGCATGAAATATTCAGATGTATTGGTTAGTGTTGAAGAAATACACCATTACACAGAAAACTTTTAGAAAAAAGAATTTATTTACAGAAAAACAAGCCATTCTGTTCCTTAACTTTTCAAAAATTATATTTAATTTATTCATCTGCTAGCAAGGTCAAAGCAAAAAAAAGCTTATATTCTGAAAGGCAAACAAGCAGTCACATATGAGTGGAGGACAGCATGCAGTACCCCACACCTGATAAAAATCTGCAGTAAGAAAAGTGGGAAAGAAATGCCCCCATGTTTTTCCAACTATTTTTCATTATTTTGCTTTTGCCATTCTGCAGTCTTAATCAGGCATTAGAAAATAAATAACATCACAGAATCACTTAATCACTTAAAATACACCTTGCCATTTAAGTGGACACCATGTCATACTCCAATAGAGTCACATCACTATAGCAAAGCTAATTCACTTGTGTTGACTGTATCGGAGGTGTCTGTAATGAGGAATCAAATTCACATTGCAAAATAAACCTTCACATTAGCATGTAAATCTGCAGTGTTTGCTTCAAATTGAGGTATTTAAGGCATTTACACTACAGATGGGCTTCAAGATGTGCTACGTTAGAGGCTGGCAAAATTTTACTTAAAAAATAAGTGATTTGTCAGGATTTTTTAAAACACACACAAAATTAGATTCAGTGGCCACAAAATACTCAATTCAAAATAAGCTAATTCAATCGGAATGCACATAATCACTATACTCCTAACATATGGATATACTGCAGAATTACAACCAGAATAAATTCAGTGCATAATGTTCCTGAGTTACAAAATGTTATTTTCAGTCAGTGCTTCTGTCTCTGATGACTGCTCATCATGAAAGAAAACAATTCAATTTTCCCCCATAAAAACAAAGCTGAAAGCAAATTAAAAACAGTACCATCAGCACACACAGTCAAGCACAAAAATAAAGACTTTTTTGCTATAGGAATAAGGCATCTATATCACGCAAACATCATAGGAGCCATTTGAAAAGCCAACTGGAACACAGATAACACTAAAGCAAAATGGCTGATACTATGCTGACCACATCTGCAGCATAAGAAAGGCACCTCAAGTTCTCCGTGTTTCTGTAACAAAGCTGCTTGCCATTACCGGTCACTGCAGGAGCATACCTAACGGGAGCTGTAGCTAGGGGAGTAGAGTCGCAGTTTAGGGCTGGCCTTTAAGTCAGATGGAACTGTGTGGTTGAATGGACTGAAGGTTGGAGATGCTAGTCCTGTGAAATGGCAAGACAGTAGGCAATTGGTTGCGTGGGTCAGAGCACTGTACTACCATTAAGTATATAACCAATATCCTAAGTCATTTTCGTTGTGCTCATGTACATGTAGATAGCCAATTTGCATTTTCAGTTTTCCTTTAACGCAAACGGAAAAATAACATGAAAAGCATGCAGAGTTTTTACACAACCACCAAATGCCTGTAGAGTTTAGCATATAGAGCAAATAGTACCTGTAGGAGGTGTCCTCTGAATAAAGGCTGGGTGTGGAGGCTGGTCCCGCGGAGAGAAGGCATGGCAGGCTAGGGATAAAAGATGAAGACTCTCACCAACATATTTAAGCTTTTAACAAAGTGAATCTGATGGTTTTATTATCATTGACATAGAAATGTGCTATTGTGCTTGATAAGGTTATTATTGGAAAAGACTTAAGGTCATAAGAACATCAAAAAAAGCAGCAAATAAAAGGTTTGCTTGTTTGAATAAATCCTATAGTACAACAGGTAGCTTGCTATACCATCTTTTAATGTTAATCTCCTTGTATTGCATGGTACCAGTTGACTAAAACGAGTATTTTTAAATTATATCAAAACATAACAACAGCTTAATATCTTTGTTTAATGCTGGTGAATTTGTGCAAAGAACTAGGGCAGCTGCTATTAAACATTTCCATATGCAAATATTCAGCAGATTTTTTTCTTGAATATGAGTTGTTACACACTGATTACCAGACTGCCTTGACTTGTACTTTTTCTGTTTACTTACTCGTGTGATATGTGCGTGTTATTTGCGAGAAGAGCTGCAATGCCGTGGTCAGAATATGAATGCACATGACTTTTGGTTATTAACCGGTTATTCAAATGTGTTTTTCTTCTCAAATCTATTTCACTTGAATTTCTTGAATATCTGTTGCAGGTCATTGACACAGAGCTAACGACTGATATACAGGATCAATGCATGAAATTTCAGGGGATAAATGAAACTGCTTCTTCCTTTAGCTGTAAATTTACTGCCTGCCATAACCGGATTGTTTTATATACATTTTTCAATTTATTGCCAATGTCATGTTATTGTCTTTGCATTGCTGTTCATACCGGTGTTGTATATAACCGGAATTCCATTAGCGTGAAAAGGGGGAGTTAGAAAAGCAATTTATACAAGAGCTTAAAAACAGTTAAGAACTAGAGGCTGTTGGAACAACCACAATGTATTTCTGGGACAGCTTCATCACCACTCCCCCCCATGTACCCCCTGCTCCTCTCAAACCCCACAACCTCTATAATCCAGCTCCTCTACAGTACACACTCTCCCCAGCAGTGTCTCTTCCTTTTGCCGTCATTAAGTGACAGTTTTGCTGTGATTTGCCTTAAAATGAAATAGGTCCCAGCTGATCACCTCTACAATGTTACTGGGAAGTCAAATACTTTTACAGTTACTGTGATCACAAGATCAAGTGTCTTCTGCAGCTGCTTCAATTTTGGTGCATTGTCTCCAAAACAATATCAGGGGTCTCATTTATCAAACGTGCATAAGAAGAGTGTTGCGTGTAAACCGTGTGTACGCAAAATTTTATGCATAGAATATTTATATTATTTCATTTCTTCCTGTGCATAGAACTGTGCATATATTCACAAACATTCCCGACCACCTCACACAACCCTTAGCAGCAGAGACGCATAACTGAAGCAAACAGAATGGAACATAGGATATGCACGAACTGCACTTAATTACCAAACTGCATGCACTGATTACAGTGAGAGGCAAGGAGCATGCGCTGATTACGGTGAGAGGCAAGGAGCATGCGCTGATTACGGTGAGAGGCAAGGAGCATGGATTACAGTGCATTGCCGCACCCACCACACGACAAACCACCTCAGGGATGAGAAACTGAGTGCAGCCATGTGTCAGGTGATACCTCAGCACTACACTAGTCTGAATGGACCAGTGCGAGGTTTTTTCCGGTGGCTGGAGTGCCAATCCTGCCACCAGCCCCCAAGTTATTTCCTGTAAGTTGGAGGACCTCCTTATAGGGCTGGATGTAGATCAGCATCATACCCAGGACAAAGCAATTGCAGGTTAAGGGCCGTGCTCAAGGGCCCAACGGAGTAGAATCACTCAGGTTCACTGAGGCACGTCCGATCACATTTATGCCCGAGATCCATAGTACATAATACACGATAGAGAGATGTCTGACAGTAGATGTAGTAGGAGGTCAGCGGGTGTATCGCTTCGTTTAACAGGTGCAGGACAATGGGCAGCACTGCCAGCCGTATGATGACCCACCGTCGATTTCAAACTTGTAATACAGTATGTATACAGTAATGTATATGTGATGGACAGCTACAATAAGCAGATATGATACATAAAGTACCTATTCTATGCTATTTCATTACATAAAAAGACATTTACTGTACAATAATGTACATTACGCAGCTTCAGACACCATCCTACTTCGCAGCTGCAGCTCATTTGCTACCGCACTCATCCTTTGGTTTTGTAGTACAATTTGTACCTAAATGTACAATTGGGACTTAAATGGCAAGGTGTTTAAGTGATTAAGTGATGTTATTTTGTATGTATACTACACAGCATTAACTGCATATGTCATCTGTCCTCATGCTAGGTCCTTCTCTTTCCTTGACTAGCAACTAATAAAGCTGCTAAACAATGCAATTTTTTTTTCTATTATGTCCAGCACAACCTCCACTTCATTATTGGTTATGCTCAGATAGTCCCTGTCTGCACATTGTTTTAAAACTCTATTCCTTAATAGCAAAATGCAGTTACAAAATCACAATACAAGCATATGGCGCAAAATATATCACAAACAAGAAATAGGATATAAAGGTATGTGTCCCGTCACGATTTCTACCTCTACGGCACATACTCCTATTGTGGTCCGATGTGTTTTATGTGGAAGTTATGTGCCCATATATGGTTCATTGAGGGTATTTATTTAAATTAGTCTTGCTGGGTGTGTGCAGTCACATTTAGAATGCATGAGATTCATCCACATTCAGCTATTTGTACACACGAGTGGTAAATACCAATTTGCCTTTGCGTACCTGCGATTTGTACGCACAATTTTAGGAAATGTTCTATGCACACTTTGATAAATGAGACCCCACATCTACAGTTATGGTTAAAAGATCTTCATCCAAATGCTGTCCAAACCATGTTTTAAAATGGAAGGGACTTACTGATTAGTTGTTTGCTAAAGTTGGCTGGCTTGTCAATTACGCCTGAAATTGCATTTTGTGATGATTCAATTGACATTTTACGTCATTCTGTACTATTTTGTATGATTCACTGAATATGTTACCTTGTGACATCTGGTGTGATAAGATTGTGTTCAATAAATTTACCCATTTAAATAGATTAAATGAAGGATAAAACACCACACCCTCCTTCGGCCAGGCAGCCATACTCACCAATGATGATTGCAGCAGTGCCAGCGAGCAAAGCAAACAGGGTGAAGAACATGACCTGGTAAGACTCGATGAACTGCTGCAGTAGAGAAGCCCCCTCCCAAGCTCCAGCTGGACCAGCTGTACAGTCAGATAAACAAGTTATTGACCACTCACAGTCCCTAAGAACAATTATCCACCCTTATATAATCACCAGTGTAACAATGGCCTTATACTCTGTTATTTCCATCTATCCATCCATCCATCTTCTGTAACTGCTTGTGCTTTTCAGAGCTGTGGGGGTTCTGAACCCTATGCTGGAGGCTATGAGTGCAAGGCAGGGAACAACCCATGACGGGGCAGCAATCCATCACAGGCCACACTTGCACACCATTCGCTAACACATGCACACCTACGGGCAATTTGGTGACTCCAGTTCTTTATGCAATTTATATCTACTGAAATTTTGAAACTGATGTTGTACCAAATACCTACATTTATACAGTTGCATAAGATGTGACAATTCATGGTATGATCTAGTAAGACTACATGTTAATTTTTGCTATTGAGATACCAAAGACTGCCGATGCAAACCATTTTTACACGGTATTTTAGAGATTCTCAATATGAACATTCTCAAAGGTTTTGAGTGGTAAACACAAAGGGAAAACCCACCCTGCATGGCTGTGCTGGGGTCAGCCGCATGGATCACTGCTACTGGCAGCTGTAAGGACTGATCTGTTGATGAGCTTGTTACAGTGATGGTGGCTAATGCACCCCCCTGAGCAAATCTTGAGTCAGCCAAGTGAACTGTATACTTGGCAAAACTGGGGAACCCTTGCGAAACCTCCTTCTGATGAATTACAACACTTGATGAGCTTGACGTCACCTGCAAGAATCATTCAACATTCATTTTCTGATGAAAAGTAGCACTAGTCTTTTGTTAAAGAAAATTTTAATATGGGGCTAGAAAGTGCGAAGTCTAAAGAGGAAACTGATAAAACTACTGTTGACTAAACAGGTCAGAGGTTGAGAGACTGATGGTTGTCTGGTGACGCTAATTTGAACTTATGATGGCATGTCCTCTACTAAAACAAGGATTAAGTGACGTTTTACCATCTATAAGTAAAACAACATTGAAATAATGAACATATTCACCTCAAGGTTACTTATGGCTACCGGTGCTCCATACACTGTGAACTCTGCTGACGGGTGCCGGTTGGTGAGCAAGATCTCATTCTGGTCAGCATAGAAGACGGGGTTCACTGGAAGCTGGGCACCAAGCTGCTGCCCCGTGAAATGCCCCCCCTCTACAGTGGCCTTCACCACCAACTGGGTTGCAGATCTGCTGAGGACCTTCATCTGCTGGTCTGTCAGGGCCTTCAGGACCATGGAGCAGTTGTAGAAGCCTGGATGTGACAGTGATTTAAATTCCTATGTAAATACAAGAAAATGACAAAATGATGCCAAATGACTAAGACCCATCAAATAACTAAGGAGCAAACCAATACTTCAACCTCAAACTTAAACTCCTGTGGGTACCGTTTCCTATTCTTGAATAGTCACCATGGCTGAACTAAGCTGTAATTGGTCTGATACAGGCCTTGATCTAGTATAATTCCTTTAACTTGCAATGAGGTGTAACTTTTCTCATCTGCACCGAAGTGTGATTTCTCTGTAACCTGGGGTATAACCTATTATCCCTTGACATTCACTCTTCGCTTTGATTTGCACCTTGCATTTTTGTACCTTTTCTTTCTTCTGATTTATGGCCCTTATAAGTCACACTTATAAATGTGATGCCTGCAACAAGTTCCAAAAAAGTTGGGACAGGGGCATGCTCACCATGGTGTTACATCATATTCGCTTTTAATAACATTAAATAATCACCTGGGAATTGAGGAGACTAATTGTTGTAGTTTTGAAATTTGATCCCCCTCATTCCTGCTTGATGCAAGACCTCAGCTGCTCAACAATCTCTGTTGACGTACTTTGTGCCACAAATTCTCAGTGGGAGACAGACCTGGACTGCAGGTAGGCTAGTCTAGCACCAGCACTCTCCAACTAGAGTCTCAAACTTTTGCAATACAGCCAGATATCTTGCAGAAATAAAAAAGACATCCCTGGAAAAGAAGTCAACTTGACGGCAGCATATCTTGCTCCAGAATGGGTGTGTACCCTTTAGCGTTTATTCTGCCTTCACAGATGTGCAAGTTTCCCACGCCAAACCCCCATACCATGAACAACACTGGCTTTTCAACTTGCCATTAGTAACAAGCATGGTGATTGTATTCTCTGGGCCAAAGATGAAAACTAAGTTCATTTTTCTCAAAAACAAGTTCAAAGGTGGACTCTTTAGACCACAGCACACATTTTCTCCTTGCACCAATCTCAGAAGAGCTTCAGCCCAAAGAATACTGAGGTGTTTCTGGATTAGAATTAGAATTTAGTTATCAGTGGTCATTGTTGACACACCACAGCACACAGTGCACAACAATAAAATGCGTTCTCTGCATTTAACCCATATGTGACATTGTGACACAGCAGGGGGCAGCTAATTCAGCACCCAGGGAACAGTGCTTGGGGGCGGTACCTTGTTCAGGGTACCTCAGTGGTGCCTTGCTGGTCAGGGATTTGAACCTGCAATCTTTGAATTACAAGTGCGCTTCCCTAACCATTAAGCCACCACTGCCCTGGATTGTTGATGTATGGCTTCTGCTTTATACAGTTGACTCTTACCTTGTATGCGTAGATACTGCATTGAACCGTTTACACCAGCAATGGTTTTCCAATGTACTCCTGAACCCATGTGGTTGCATTCATTGCAGAAGAATGTCAGTTTTGAATGCAGTACCGTCTAAGAGCTCGAAGATCACGCACATTGAATATTGGTTTGTGGCGTTGCCCTTTATACACTGCAAATTCTCCAGACTCACTGAATCTTTCAATGATGTTATGGACCATAGATGGCGAAATACCTAAATTCCTTGCAGTCATACACTGAAAAATGTTTGCTCATGCAGCTTTGCACAAAATGTCAAACCTCGACCCATCCTTGCTTGTAAACAACCAAGCCTTTCAAGGATTCTTCTTTTATAGTCAATCATGATCTGTTACTTATTCAACTACTTCTAGAATGTCCCAAACAGGTTTCTTTAAATATTCCACAGATAAACACATCCGAAAGTTTTGGAGATGGGGCTGTACATCTTTCACTCACCAGTCTTGGGGTCGAATCCCGTCTGTGTGGTGAACACATCATGAGCAGGGAACTCAATGGCCTCATTGCTGAAGTGGACATGACAACGTACAGAGGACTCAGGATGCAGTTGATGGATGGCACTAATCTGTGAAGGAGAACAAGCCCCTACAGAAAACACACAGGTTATAAGTTTGCATCTACATTTATTTACATTTACATTATATGGACAAAAATATTGGGACACATTGCAGAGTTTCAAACTTCCTCTGGCATTAACCCCAGGACAGAAACTGGGAGCTTCATGGAATGGGCTTCCATGGCCGAGCAGCTACATGCAAGCCTCACATCACAGAGTGCAATACCAAGCGTCAGATGGAGTGGTGTAAAGCACTCCGCCACTGGACTCTGGAGCAGCGGAAGCATGTTTTGTGGAGTGAAAAATCACAATTCTTTGTCTGATGGACAAGTTTGGGTTGGGAGCAAGCCAAGAGAACATTACCTGCCTGATTGTGCCAACTGTAAAGTTTGGTGGAGGAGGGATAATGGTATGGGGTTGTTTTTCAGAGGTTGGGCTAGGCCCCTTAGGTCCAGTGAAGGGAACTCTTAATGCTTAAGCATACCAAGACATTTTGGACAATTTGATGCTTCCAACTTTGTGGGAACAGTTTGGGGAAGGCCCTTTTCTGTTCCAGCATGACTGTACCCCAGGGCACAAAGCAAAGTCCATAAAGACATATTTGGGTGAGTTTGGCTTTGAGGAACTTCACTGGCCCACACAGAGTTCTGACCTAAACCTCATCAAACACCTTTGGGATGAACTAGAACAAAGACTGTGAGCCAGGCCTTACGTCCAACATCAGTACTCGACACACTCCAAAATCTAGTGGAAAGTCTTCCCAGAAGAACGACGGCTGTTACAGCTGAAAGGGGGGGCCCTTTCCATATTGATGTCTATGGATGTAGAATGGGATGTCATAAAATTTCCGGTCGGTGTAATGGCCAGGGGTCCCAATACTTGTGTCCATATAGTGCATTTATTTATCAGATGCATTTGCCCAAAGTGATGTGGAAGTGAGGCAAATACCAGCTTACAAACCCAAGTGCTGTCCAGGAATTTACTGGCTGAGCTTCTAAGCTGAGAGAGAAGCTAACTTGGCAGACATACTGTACTTCCTATTTGTCCTGTAATAGAGGCTCCAGGTGCCTCTGGATAGGCTACAACCTATAGAACAGGCCGAATTTTAATGAAGATCTGGTAACAATTAAGATACTGGACATGTGACCAAATGTCCTGTATGTCCTCTCAAGCTAGACACTAATTATTTAGACTGACCCACTGATAACAATCAAACGGACACATGATCTCAAAAGCTTATGACCATTACAGGCAAGGTTTAAGGCTAAAGTCATCGAAAAGACCTACCTATGAGATTGGTTCCCTGTTCTCTTGTGCTGATCAGCACCCTGGACTGTTGCTCATTCTTCAGAACACCTGATTGCACCATTACAGCTGTCTGCATGGCACTACTGACAGATACCTGAGGAAAAAAAACACAATCAAATGGGAAAACATTCAAAGCTTCTAGTGGAAAGAATTTCATAATTTCCGAGTTCTTATTATTGGTTTCTAAATCCCCCACACCTTCTTATGGGCTAATTGGGAGAATATTGCACTTCAGGACAAAACTACACCTTTGCCACAGTGTTAACAGGTTTTCACACTTATCCACGGTTAAGACCATCTGAAATGATGAGCATTATCATGGGAGTAAATTCACTGGCCAGCAAAATAGTCTCACCCTGTGGTTGTTTAAGTCTTGTTTCTAAAAAGATCCCTTGTAATGGTACAAGCTGATAAATTCTGCCATGGCTGCACAGCTCCACAGAGCCCTCCCCAAGTTGAAAATAACCCTTCACAGAGGCACGAACACCCAGCACTCCATTTGTGCATGCAGCAGCCTCAAGCAGAAACCCATCAAGGAAATATCCCGTCTTAGTCCTTTTGGCAAGAATGAATCTTATTACCACAGTTCTCTGCAGTAGCCCACCTTGGGGTCCATTCCTTGTTTTCTAGAGACCCATGCCTCAATATCTAAAAATTCACTGGCACTATACCAATCTCATGTTTAACCCTCTGGGGACGATGGCACCGTCGGAGATGCCGCGTATCTTTCTTATCTATTTCCGTTTATATCTCACTGAAATCTTCATGTAGAATCATGAAAAAAAAACGCTGGCTAAATCCGTAATCTGTCATCTTTTCAAAACGTCCATTGTTGGAAGGATTAAAGTCTTTAAAAATTAAAGTTAAATCGGCAAAAAGTAAACCATGTCATCTTTCTTTGTTTTACCTGCATCGGGGGCGTGTAGTACCGCCCTCATGTGAAGATCGCTATTTGCATTCTAAATAGCTGCACTTCTGAGTATTCAAATCTCATTTGCATGGTAATCTAATGAACAACGTAGCGGTGAAACACGATCCAGGTAAATCCCCATCAGCGCCATAAAAGGGATGTGGCCAGGTGTGAATGGCTCATACTTACACATGAGAGCTCCTAAATATTCAATGGAAGGAGACCAGAAATAGTGATATGAGTTAGCTTTTTCTTATTTATTTATCCAACTGAATGTTGCAACTCACTATTTAGTCATCTTCATGTAGCCAAGACTTTGGTGATCAGATATCTGGGATCAAAATTTAATCTGAATTTGATGAAACACTTCTTTACACAGCGTGAAGTTAGAGTATGGAATACTCTTCCTGTTCAAGTAGTGTAGGTTAAAACCCTGGGTTCCTTTAAATCAGAGCTATATAAGATTTTAACAACTCTGAGCTATTAGTTAAGTTTAAAATTTAAAAATACAAGTAAGAAATATGAAATAAATACAATATACAATTACTCTCCACGTGCCCTTACTGGTAATTGTATATTATATTTATTTCATATTTCTTACTTGTATTTTAAAATTTTCATCTTTTTGTATTTAATGTTCACTGTTCACAAGGGTTGTGAGAAACGCAATTTCAATTCTCTGTGTGTTCTGTACATGTGACAAGAATTGACAATAAAAGCTGACTTTGACTTTGAAGTTCTTCCCAAACGAGCTTGATGGGCTGAATTGCCTCCTCTCGTTTGTAAATTTCTTATATTCTATTTGCAATATAGGTGATAAGATAAGATAATCCTTAATAATAATAATAAATTATTATTATTATTATTATTAGTCCCACAAGTGGGGAAATTGCATTGTCACGGCAAAAAGTGGACAGTAGAAGATAAGAGCAGCAAAAATAAAAACAACACCAACAGCAGAGTATAAAAAGTACACTAATCAAGCAATCTGGAAATAAAATATAAATGTATATGTATAAGTAAACTTTGATAAATAAATAAATAATTGCACTCAAAGAAATATTGCACATAAGAAACTACCATGGTATATTGGATGTGTATGTTTGTTAGTCTATGTGTGTGTGGTCAGCTGCAAGGACTTTGATGAGATTAGATTAAATTCAACTTTATTGTCATTACACATGTATAAATACAGGGCAACAAAATACAATTTAGCATCTAATCAGAAGTGCAGAGAATAGCAAGTGCAATATATGCAGTATGTACAATTAGTACAGTTACTAGAGTATGTACAGAGGTGAGAATAGTTAAGCACAGATTATGTACAAATAAGTTAAGTGAGCAGATAAGGGCAGTGTAAATGATGGGGATAAATTAGCATTTGTAATACACCGATAAGTTCGGTAGATATACAGATATTCTATGTTGCTATACAGAAGGACAAATAACCAGATGTACTATGGACAAGTATACAGATGTGCTACGTAAATCCAGATGTACAGATGTGTAGTAAACAGATATACAAACTGTATTGGGTTAATTGTGTGTGTAGATGGGAAGGTTCAGCGGAGGTCTGAGATCAGTAGGGTGACAGCTGTGGGGAAGAAGCTGTTCCTAAACCTGCTCGTTTTAGTCTGAAGGTTCCTATAGCGCCTTCTAGAGGGAAGGAGCTGGAAGAGATTGTTAGCAGGATGAGTGGAGTCCCTAAGAATGCTGTGTGCCCATCGATGACATCTCTTGTGGACATCCTCAATGGCAGGAAGTGGAGTCCCTATAATGCGTTGGGCGGTTTTCACCACCCGCTGCAGTGCCTTGCGGTCAGCAACAGAGCAATTCCCATACCAGACTACAACACAGTTGTTCAGGATGCTTTCTATCGCACAGCGGTAGAAGTTACCCAGTATGTCAACAGACAGGTGGTTCTCTTCAGTGTCCTCAAAAAGAAGAGGTACTGATGAGTCTTCTTGACCAGGCTGGAGATGTTGTTTGACCAGGACAGGATCTCTGAGATGTGGGTCCCCAGAAATTTGAAGCTGGAAACCCGTTCAATAGCCAAGCCATTGATGTGGATGGGGTCATGGGTGTTCCCCTTCTCCTTCCTGAAGTCCACAATGAGCTCCTTGGTTTTGCTGGTATTCACGAGCAGATTATTGTCAGTGCACCATACAGCTAGGTGCTTTATCTCTTTCCTGTAGTCAGACTCATCGTTGTCACCGATGAGACCGATCACCGTGATGTCATCTGCAAACTTGATGATGTAGTTTGGTCCATACATAGGCCTGCAGTCATGGGTGAAAAGGGAATAGAGGAATGGGCTCACCACACAGCCCTGTGGAGTGTTGAGTGTTATGGTGGTAGAGCAGTTATGGCCTGACCTAACATGCTGGGGTCTGTTGGTCAGAAAGTCCATGATCCAGTTACAGATAGAGTTGCTAATTCCAAGATCCACAAGTTTAGTGACCAACTTGGAGGGAATGACTGTATTAAAAGCTGAGCTGAAGTCAACAAACAGCATTCTTGCTTAAGTATTCTCGTTGTCCAGGTGTGAGAGTACACAGTGAAGCGTTGTGGAAACGGCATCTTCTGTACTCTTATTGCTTCGGTAGGCAAATTGGTGAGGATCCAGTGTGGGGGGCAAGCATTTCTTGAGGTGTGCCAGGACCAAAGCACTTCGCTCAAAGCACTTCATAACTATGGGCATGAGTGCCACAGGGCGGTAGTCGTTCAGGCACTTCGGTGATGGGTGTTTCAGCACTGCCACAATGGAGGTGGTCTTGAGGCACACTAGTACTACTGCCTGGGCAAGGGACAGGTTAAAAATGTCTGTAAAGACTCCTGCAAGCTGCTCTGCACATGCTATTAGAACACGTCCAGGAATGCCATCAGGGCCAGCAGCCTTATGAGCATTGATACAGCTCAGTGCTTTACGAACATCTATGATGGTGAAAATGAGGGTATGGCAGTCATCAGAGGGTAAGATTTTGGCAGTCTTTTTCTTGTTGTCCTTGTCAAAACGAGTGTAGAATTCATTTAGCTCATTGAGGGAGGACATATTCATGGCAATTTTTGAGCTTATAGTCAGAGATGGCCTGAATGCCCAGCCACATGCGTTGGGGGTCCGAGTTGACAAAGTGCTCCTCCACCTTCAGCTTGTAGCTGAGCTTGGCCTTTTTGATGCCCCTCTTCAGATCTGCCCTGGACTTACTGTAGGCCTGTGCGTCACCTGATCTGAAGGCATTATCATGGACCTTTAGCAGAAGCTGCACTTCCTTGTTCATCCATGGTTTCTGATTTGGGTACATTGTGATCTGCTTCTCTGTAGTAACACTGTCAATTGTGATGATGATGTATTCCAGTACTGAGTAAGTATAAGAATCAATGTTTGTGTGAGAGCCACAGGTGGCCTGAGAGGCAAACATGCTCCAGTCCGTGTCTTTAACCCTCTGGAGCCTAGGGGTAGGAAACAGTCTTTCACTGACTGGGGCATGATCACACATTTCTTCAAATATCATAAACTTAATTCATGGCAAATAAATTATTTCTT
>JAODLD010000113.1:28762364-28792613 GCA_026781065.1 Mormyrops boulengeri
TGACCTTCACGTCCTCCACCAGTAGGAGTTCCAGTGTGGCTGACACAACTGTTAGGGGGTCATACTGCAAGAATGATAGAGAAACAGGACCAGAGAAGAGGAATGATCACATGCACAACTCCTGGTTTTTTTTAATGACTGGGAAAGTTTTCCTGATGTGTTACTGCATTCTGTTCCTCACCTACCCAGTCATCTAAAAACTCTTAAAAACTAGTTTGTTACTATGGGATGTTCAAAATTGACCAGGTGTATGGTCACTCAAACTGTTACCAAATTCAGTATAAAAAAACCTGTTGTAAATCAAACAGAGATAACATTTTTAAACTGTTCCCTAAATGTACTGTGTTAATCGATTTAATTGCAGAAACATATTAAAACAAGACATTAAACAGGAAAAAAAATGCCAATACAGCACCCATTCAGGAAAGTGTTTATTCTTTATTATTATTATTACCATGGCAACCCATGGCGTGTTGTTGGTTACGCGGCTTTTGTTAATTTGCGGTTTCAGCATCACTTCTCCTTTCCCCCTTCTCTGGGGATGTATGGGCCACCGCCACTTGTAAGCGCGGAAAATCTTCTAAACATCTACATATTTTTTTTTAAACTACACAACGACAAAGTAATATTGAGTAAACACAATTGACAGATTAATAGACTTACTGGACTCAGCACCTTGGCTACATCAAGGTGGGAAGCTTGATAACCCACAGCTGTCACGGTGATGGCGGCAACGCCTGACTCACGGTGCACGAGAACTGTTTGCCGGCCTGAAACAAAGTGCAGGAATGCTTCTTCGCAAAACCACCAAAAACTGGCAACCTTGAGGGCAATCAAATCTTAAATCAGGCTGCTACCTGACTCTAGCAGTACGCCGCGCTATTAAAAACACCGGTGTCTGAATTCCCACCAAGAAATTGTGAAATGTACCATGAAGTTTCTTCTGTCCGTTGTTGTCCTCTGCCAGAATGAGCTCCATGAGCACGGTGGGCTCGATGCTGGCCAAGGACACCTTGCTGGACTCCCAGATGATGCTCAGTGAGCTGAAGTTATCAAACCTTCGCCCCTGCTGGTCATAGGCAGCGAGGTCCAGCACAGGGTTGCGGTAATTGGAAACAGGTACCTGCAGTAATAAAGTGGTCGGAGGTGTCACTCAGGTGCAAGAGGGGCAGGGCACCCCTGCCAAACCTACATCTGGCAGGGCTATACTGAGAACTGCTGCTTTGTAGCACCACGCGAAGCGGCAACAGGGTCCCACCACTTGTTTGTTCTGCTGCAGCAGAGGGCAGGATAGATCCAGCTGGGGACTGGTGTAGACAGGAACTAGTGCGAGGTGTGAGGGTGGGGCACAGACTAGCTTCACTACTGCCGGCTCCACTGCTGGGAACGGGTTGGTAAGACTTGGCTGGTTCCCAACTGTCACAGCCAGGACCTACAGAACAAAGGGAGAAGCATGAATACTGGTTGCATCTGTCCCAACTTGCCTTTCGTGCACTATGGTAGAAGGGGAACATTTCCTCTTAGCAAACAAGTAAATAATAAATGACCCTCCTTCAGATTTAGCCCTTGTCTGGTCATTTTCGACTTTCATATCCCTTACTTGTTCACCCAGTGCTTGGCAGGTGGCCCGAACCCAGTGTCTGAAGTAGTTCCTTGACGCAGGGCCAAAGAGGGCCATGCGGACGCTGCGGCTATCCTCTGTTGTGAGATTTCGGAAGAACTTGGAGGGTTCCAGAACCCAGGGCCTAGGACCCCCTTCAAAGAGCATGTCTTTGGAGGAACCCAGTGTTACTACGGCTACAGAAATGGGGTCGATCACCTGTCCAGGAAGAAACAACGGAAATAAGCAAAATGGCTCCAAATATTTGACGGTGGATTCCTATCATTTTAGTATAATGCTACTGAAAACAATCCACCTGAAAAGCTTCTCCTAAAGGTTCAAATTTCAATTTTATAGCTGGTTTAAGGCAACATCAAAATAACCACAACATATCAGTGTGGCGAGAAGGCAAATCTATGCAATGAAAAATGCATGAGTAAGAATCCGCTACTTTCTGTTCAGCTTAGCATACGTTTAACATTCCACATACAATCGCCCCCTAATACAGCAGCGATTACATAACCGCAGCACGGCAAAGACAGAATGCCAGGGGCACAAGTAGCATTTCTTCGACAGGCAAAAGCAAGAAGCAATCCCCCCCCAATCAGTCACCACAGGGCGCAGCTCAAAATACAATGGCAATACCGGTACCTAGGGCGTGATAAGGAGCTATAGACAAAACACAAGCATGATTGTAGACTCTAGAGCTGTGCTTGTAGATTGAGGGTGGTTCCATCTTGACTCAAAAAATTACTAGATGCGGAACAATGTTAACATGGAGTTTCTCACCTTCAGCGGCTGGTAGGCAGCAATGGTGATGCGTGCACTGAGGCGCACATTACCGTGGGCGTAGCTGACCAGCAGGGCGGCGTGCCCAGGCACTAGTGCCTGAACACGGATTCCACTGCAGTGGTCCTGCCCGGGTGCCAACCGCCCTGAGAACAGAGGCAATGGTAACAATCAGCACTCGGTCAAGCTATCAACTCACACCATTGTGGGAATTCTTCTGCAGCTCTGAGGCACACCAAACACACTATACAGAGTCATAAACCGTACAATAAAGGAAAACAAATGTGGCACTATTAAGCTGACTGATACAGTCCACCTACTGAGCCAGAAAGGATTTATATATGTCAACAATTATCATTCTTTCAAAAATGATTTCCGTACGGGACTACAGTTAATTCTGAAAGGTAATACATAATCCAGTGATGTTCACACTTTTTTTGGCCCATGTTACAAACAAGCAATAACCCGTTGCAAGCCTGCTGGTGTCACTGCATTTAATCAAAGTGTGCGCCTCACCCTCTAACAGCTGGAAAACACCCTGACTCTCCATCTCCACCAGCAGCTGGAAGTGTGAGCAGTCGCTGAGGGTCACGCGCTCGCTGCTCTCTGCACTCAGCAGACCAAAGATCTGCAGTGGCAGGTCCAGCACTTGGGCCACCCTAGCCTCTACCTGGCAGGGTATGAACTCCATGCCGATGGGCTCAATCACATATACCTAGTGGGCAGAAAGCGACACCGTCAGCTACCGACATCACTACCGAGAATTCAGACTCGAGGAAGGCATTTTTGCCAAATTTTGAACACAAAGTTTGTGTTAAAGTAGCTAAATACAGTCCAAAATCATATTTTAAACAAGACATTTTCCACAGACAGCCCCCTCACCCCATTTAATCCTTACTCCCCACACACTCCACAATCTTTGCAGTTTCTGGAAATACTCGATGGATCAACTGAGATTGTGAAAGCCAGTAAATGCATTTTTACCTGAATGGTCTGAGTGCTAGCTGTGACACAAAACTCTCAATGCACACCTATCCATTTTACATATTCCACTTACCTGTATTTGTATATGCGTCTTAATGTCCATGTCTTACATACTCTTTATATGTCTAAATATTATTACTTTCTCATTTGCATATTGTCCATCATTTTCCAGGACATAACAGTAAAATTTATAACAGACACACCAATGGTATAACTATCTGCCACGTAACGTCAAACTGACAACACACACATACAGACACACACAGACCCCATTGTGATTTCCTTGAGATCATGTGTTACTGCTACCTACAGTATATAACTGTTTTTGACTGTATACACACACAAGCTCTAGTCAGTCAACAATAAAAAGCCCAGTCGGCACAGTGGGGTATATATATATAAAAAAGCAGTGCCATGTGCCAGATCCCCGTGAACTTGGGAAAACTGAACACTAGCACACAAACAAAAACATATTAGCATTTTAACTCTGGAAATAAACATTTATATTGCTAGTCTAGATAAGCATGCATACAAATGAAAAACAGCCGTGTCACCCCCTCTCCCCTGTCTTATCACTTGTCCTCCCACATCCCAATATATCTGGGAGGGGGACTTTACACCAAATGAAAATTCCATAATACACCAAAAATATGACTGTTATACTGCCCTAACCTGTCATATGCATTCTCCCTACCTTTCCAAAAATACCTAAAAATCTTTATTAAAAGCCCAGTATTGTGTGACTTGTCTTAACGTAGTCAGGTTCACCATACCTGTACCTGTCATGTGACACCACTCACCTGGACTAGAGTGAAGCGGCCGGATGAAATTCCCCCGCGATAAATTTTACTGAGCGGGGGAGATGGAGGATTCGCCCCAAATAAATTTCACCAACCGAAAATGCCACAGTTCAACAAAAATATTACCATAATACAGGCCAAGCCTACCCTACACAACATTAATTAAATTTCTGCGCAATAAATTTCAGCAACAATAAGTTCCCCATGATAAATTTCAATGACTAAAAAAATATGTAAAAACTATTTTTGAATGAACTGAAAACTATTTTCATGTCCCACAGTACTAGGCAGCCAATGGGTTGACAGGCCCTGAAATTTGAGAATAAAAACATCTGTTGCCACAGAGCAAGACCAGTTGGTGCCACCTGCTACAAGGCAAATGACATGTGTCATAGGAAGAACAGACCGCAAGTATTAATCATGAGGTCTATATCCAAGAGGAATGGCGAAGCCAGGGGTGCCATAAGGGGGGGGGGGGGGCTGGATGATTCCAAGGGCCGCTGAATGACACGAGTGGTCTGGCTTGGGGACCCAGTACGAAATGCTTTCATGGGTTCCAAGCTCGCCAGTAGCACCCCTGGGCACAGCTGAGGTAACCGTGAGCCGGGCACAGAACCTCCCTCATTTGAAGCATCCAGCTATACAAATACCAGCTTTTTGCAGACTACTTCGCCTCAGCGCTGATGATAAATGAAGCACAGGAAGTGGCTGGCAGAAGGCCCAGACAGACACTCCCAGTACGCCACCGCTGCAGGAAATGCCTTTACCTTCATCTCTCCAAAGTGTAGAGGGTTCTGCACATCGCGGGCTCGCACCACACTCACACCGATATCATTGACTGTTGTCATGACTCCCTTCACAGTCACCGTGGCAACAGTCTGACTAGAAGATGACCAGGTGAAGTTCCCACTTCCTCCTGTTGCCTATTAAACAAAGGAAATTCAGTTAAATACAACTATTTAAGTTCAAGTAGTACAAATTTTGATTGATTTTGTCACAAACAATTCAAGTGTAAACAATTCTGGTCTATCTCCTGCAGTTACACTGACACATTCTGCTGCGGAGGAAAAAATGTCCAAGGACATGTTCAGTCTATTAAATTACAGAAAGCGAGAAAGCCAAAGAGGGCTCAATTGTTCTAAGCAGTTTCTGTCCTTCTGGTTGCTTTTTCTTTTATATGAGAGAGAGGCGCAGCTCCTGTGGTAAAGTACATAGCAGTCCAATGTACATTAAAAATAAAATGTGAACAGTGCAGTTGTGGTGGCTGCTTGCCATCCTCTGCAGCTGCCTTGTTAATATCGTGACATTGTAATATTGTGGTTATTGCTACAGCCCTAGGCATTACCATACTCCCCCGACAAAAGTCCTACTAACTGCTGATCAAGGGTCTATTACAGATAGTAACAGATTGGCTGGGTGATAAAACGATAATTATTGCAATGTATTTTTCCCTGATATCAATATAACAAATGCTCGATAGAAGTTCGATATGATTTAAGACGAGTGCAGACACGGCTGTAAAAACACAAATTGGGGATCTATTAAACAAATAAGCGAATGCAATAGGGCAGGCAGGCGGACGAAAAACAACACAGTCAAAACAATTCACTGAGAGAGCAATTAAGTCCAAAGTAACCTGCCCAATAAGGGTAACCCAGCGAAATCCAAAACGAAAGTCTACAGTAAAATTCAGTCCCTGAGATATCCCGACACCAATAATCTACGGAGAATTCAGAAACGCTAGGAAGAATATGAGTGCCGGAGTTTTGTCAGCTCTGGCTAAAACAATCTGGCCTGCCGCCAATCAATACTGGATCAAAACAGCATTTATCTATCAATACAAGGCGGGTGGCAACTCAACCAGCAATAACTACCCCCCCCCCCCCTTAACGAGCAGTGAGGCAGTCAGAGATTAAAACCCAACGATATACTGTTCCGTTGGTGTATTACTAGGGCCGTATGACAAAAAAAAAAAAAAAAACCTCATTGTGTGGTTTAGTCATTAAAATTAGATTTCAGTTTGCAGTCCATTACATTTGTCATCTTTAAAATGTTCTGTTTAAGGAGAATTTGTTTAAGGGGAATTTTAAGCATAAATGGCACCTCAAAGCATTCAAACTAATTCATCATTTTGAAAACAGTGATATCTGAATTATATTGTGATAATTATAAAAAACGAAAAAAAAAAAATTACAAAAATATTTTGCCATATTGTCCAGTCCTAAGTAACAGATTCACAATCTGACATTATCAGAAGTTTGCACAGTCTGGGTAGGTCACCAGGATAGCGCATAGCGTATAACGCATACCTTTATTGTGTACTGATACGCTCCAACTTTGGGCTGCCATGGAAATGTAAGAATCCTGGGAGTGAGAACGATGGGGTTATAAATCTCCACGTCCTGTTGATTCCGCACCGGAATGGGAAATACATGAACTCCTCCATCCTAAAAAGTGTGCCAAAAATGGGTGTATGACATTCACAGGCCTTAAACACAATGACAGTATAGATAATACACAATGCAAGGGCTTTGATGGGCTCTAAAGAGAAACATAAGTAACGAGAAATAACAGACCTCATCAACCACAGAGGACAGGGCTCCGTCAATGATGGTCTGTCCATTCTTCAGTGCTTTGACTCTGTGGTATGACCCATTCATGGATGATTGCAAGACCTCAAAGTATTCCTTTTGAAAGGATGCATCTATCCGTATGTTCTGAAACAAATATAGATCAAATACTGATATATAAAAATGAGCTAAAGCAAAGCTTAGACCAAAGTTCATTCAAGTAAAAAAAAAAAAGCCGCGGGTAACTTTTCCCTTGAAGTGTTGCACATAAGCGCATGTGCAAAAATACACATAAAATCCACAAGAATAAACAGGGGTGTTTGTAGGTCAGATAAATGCTTTCACCACCGGTTAATTTTTTTAATAGTATTTTGGATTATGGTTTTTAAAAAGCTCATTAAATCTTCAAAGGGCAGCAATGATCAACATTCAAATAAGCACCCGAAAGGGTAAACTCACATCTGACAGGTACACCTTGTTGCTTGACTTATCAAACACATCAATGGAGATCTCATAGACCCGTCCTGTCTCAAGCACCCAGCGGTCCCCAGGCTGAATGTTAAAACCTGTTCAAAAAATAAACACCAACCGCAGTGAACCTGGTGAGAGGCAAGAAGTTGTGACTCATGCTCTCCTGAAAACAAATCGGTAAGCACTGCGGCTTTTACACACTGGTGCATGTCAGGCATGGTGAGTATAGCAGTTGTCCACCATAGAGTCAATATGAAGATGTTTGTTTCATCGTGTGCCTTAGATATGGGGCGGCTTTGGTAAGTTCCTGACATCAGTAATCATAATTAGGGCAGAGAATACAGAACAGCTTCAACTTCTATTTGATGAGGAAAACATGCATTTGATAACATATTCACTAAGCATCAGTCATGCAGGAGGCTGATTATTGCTGCATTTGACTGCATATCATGTGTACATGTGCAAATAAAACTAATGACTTGATTACATACCCAAGTATCCTGGGTCCACCACATACAGGGTGCTGTTGGGAAGTCGTGAGGCCCCCTGTAAGCGAAGACCTGAACACGCACAAATCAAGGACAACTGCAGATTCCAAGGGGAGGAGATGCACACAGGACTTATAAAGCACATCATCCCAGTTGCCAGAGGAACAAAAGTATTTTAGAATAAAAGCTTTCTTGATCCATCGAAAGCTAGGGGTAAAAAGATGCACCGATCGATAAAATCAGAGTTAGTCATCATCGATTTGAAGGTTTGAATCTAGGTTCTCAACATAATTGAATAATCGATTAATTGAATTGTGGTATAAATCCCCAAATAAAAGCCTTCCAAATAATCAGAATCAAATGAAATCACCTCGGGGCCAATTTACAATAGATATTGGTAGTTACAATCAACTAAATGACCAAATGGTTTGAACGGCATAGAGTTCAAGTTAAAAATAAGTAAAACAAACTGTATAGTCTGTGACAGCTATAGGAACTGATACCCACACAAATGGTAAACATTCATGATTACAGCAACCCAGCAGTTAGAGCCAAAGATTTGATGGATACTTTTGTGATCCAGCACAATGTTGGTGTAGCCACGCTGCAGGGCGAGAACTTTGGAGGTTTCCCACTTCAGTCTGGCCACAGGAAGTGCCAGGTCACCATCAGGATCAACCACACTATTCTGGAGCTGCAGCTCATACTGGTCACAGGGCATGGAAAGCTCTGGAAAAGACCAGACATAAGCAACACAAAATCTCCCACAGATAGCACTTACATCATGATCTGCAGTAAGATAAGACAATCATGCTGGAAGCCACATCATCATAAGGTTTGCAGAACATAAATAAATAGGAATAAAATATTTAAAACTACACCCCAAAATGGCTATATCACTGATTTCAGCAGTAACATTTTTTCTAGTAAAAAAAAAAAAAAAAGAAATAATAAAATATGTATGACTATGACTCACTTAAATGTGTCATGTTATGTATCAGATACAATATTACAAACCAAACATATACATCACAATAAATATAAACCAAATACACACCGGTGATCTTTCCTTGTCGAATCTTTTGGACCTTGTACTGCACAGAGGTACCCACAAGGAGGTACACATCATATGCAGGGCTTAACAAAATGTTCTCCAGGATCAGAAGCCTGACCTCAGCAGCTGCCACGTCCTGACCACATGGGAACAACACTTAGTAAAATAAACTTGTTCCCATATGAAAGGGATCACTTTAGATCATCGATGTAATTAATCTTACAAGACTCTGTTGTGACTGTTGTGTGAAAGTACAATAATTTGGTTGTGTCCCTTCATGGATCCATCCAAGAGACCCCACTGTCATACAAATGTCACATTAGACTGGACCTGGAAAATGACCCAGTGATTCTTTGGAGTAGGAACAGACATGAGACAGGGCAAATCCAGGATGAAATACCAGTGCATCAGAGAGCACCAACCGCAATTTAGAAAAATGAATCCACCCAAAAAGCATTTCTTTTGACTTTGAGGGGAATCCCAAATTATCCATCACATCTTCTGTAACCACTTGTCCTGTTCAGGGTCGGGGGGGGGCTGAAGCCTATCCCGGAGGCTACGGGCGCGAGGCAGGAAACAGCCCAGGATGGGGAGCCAACACATCGCAGGGCACACTCACACACCTTTCACACACACATGCATACCTATGGACAATTTGGTAACTCCAATTAAACTCAGCATGTTTTTGGACTGTGAGGGGGAAATCGGAGTACCTGGAGGAAACCCCACGACAACATGGGGAGAACATGCAAGCTCACACATGGGGCGATGGTGGAAGCTCCAACCCTGGTCCCAGAGATGTGAGGCAACAGTGCTAACCACCACACCACCATGATAGCCCGAATCCCAAATTAGTATGAGAAAATTGAAACCTCATTCAGAAAGCTGGGAATCCCACATCTTTATATCACACACTGAACTGCATTTATAACCAGCACAGAATGAAACATGGAGTGTTTTAAAAAAAAATAAAAAAAAATAAATAAATAAAAAAAAGTGTTTCTGAACCAGGTCCTCAAGGACCCCCAAAGTGTCCATGTTTTTGCTCCCTCCTGGGAGGGAGCAAAAACGTGGACTGACAACAAAATATTTTTAAGTAAGGCTAAATCTCCTGAGAATCATTTCCAACCTTGTAAAGAGATTCCTGGATCCTGGCCTTCAGCTTGGAATTTCCGGTTTTCAGCCCAGACACAAGAATAATGTCTCCCTGCTTTCCAACTTTCTCCATGTTAGAGATGTGACGTGGGGGAGTGTAAGTTGACTCAGAAAACCTGAGCACCCTGAGACAACACAGAAGGCAGGGTTGCAAGCAGCGACAAAAAAAAGCACAAATCCTAGTCGCTCAAAAACACCACTTGGGAATTGATCTAAAATCTGAACCTTTAAATGGATTTTGTGTCTAGACAAACATAAGGTCACATATGTTGCTGCAAAGACCAGAATCCTGCAGAGATCTTTTTTATAGGAATTTTGGGTGGATTTCTTGGTTGCCCATTTCTTGCTTTGAGAGCTATTTGTCTAAAGGATAAAAAGGAGACAGAATGCATCCTTGGAGTGAACCGGTGGATGGTAGAGTTTGTACAAGAGGACCCCATTAACTCACATACACTGATCTATCTGCCATGAAATCTAAAATCCATCCAGTGATATTAATATCCAGATTAAATTCAGAGAAGTTTCTCTTGAACAAATATGGCTGAATGAATGGTGCTAGAAGCAGAGGAAAAAATAATCAATGAACAGAAGTCTGGCGTGAGTCAGCGGGCTCTCAAGGTGACAGTACAGGCAGTTCAGCAGCATCAGAGTGGCATCCTCCTCCAGCTCGGTTTGCAAACTGCAGAGGATCTAAAGAAGCCTGCCCCTGAATAGCCTGCTTTACCAACTTCTCAAAAGCTTTCATGACTAAAGATGCAAGTGCTACGAGCCTAAAATCACAAGAACTTTGGGTTTGTACACTTGACAAGAGACAACTGAGCGTTTCCAGATTACTGGCATCTTTTGTCAGCAAGGTTACTGCACTGTTACCAGGACTCATTGTGTATTTTGACATTTATTATTTACATACCACTCTTCCATCATTGTTTACTTTTACATTGTGTGTGAATGCTGCTAATATGTCCCCCCTCCCCCGCACTTGTCCTCTCTGTTCATGCACCTTATGTTATATATTCAGCACTGTAGTTTAGGGAACATTATTTCACATCACCATATATATAATGTACTAAGTGGTTGGTGTGACAAAACCCTACTTGACTTGACTATTAAAGTGTGTGCTCATTCTCATTTATTCTGATATTTTTTAATTAAAATATATTTTTTAGATATTGCTCTGCCATAGTAATAGAGGTTGTCAACATAACAGATTTTCAACTGGCTAAAAGTTTAGATACACTTAGTATTTAGTGGCATTGCATTTTAATTGCTTAACTTGAATCAAACACTTAAGGTAACCTTCCAGAAGATACTCGCGATCCATTGCCAGACAATTTGGCCCATTCTTCGTGACAGAACGGGCATAAGTCAGATAGGTTTGGGGACCTGTCTGCTTGGACACACTTTTTCAGTTCAATCCAAATTGACTTAACACAGTGATATATGGTAACATAAGAAGTGTGGAAGGACAATGAGTGTGCTAGACTTCAGCCTAAGTGTATAAACTTTTAGCCTCAATTATATAATCCAAGGACCAGATTGCATGTCTGGACTTCAGGTACTGTAGCTTCCCTGACGGTAGCAGACTTTCTTTAAAAATGAAGCAATTTCAATCCCTTACCGCAGGGCATTGTAAGAATCAGGAAAACTTCCCATCTCTTCATCTTTCACAATGCTCCAGTCAAAAACCAGTCCTGCAAGGGTGCTGAAGGTATTTCCTATCAAGGAATATGACCAAGAAAAACACAGGCGACGAGGCTTACTGCACGCACAAAGAAAAAGTTACACCAATCCACCACATACACGTGTAGCAGGTCACTTGTTAAAGTCACTGTTCATCTTTCTGCACCCATCTCATCCACCGTCAAGCGCAGATTCTCTCAACCGAGCACACACCTCCCCCCCCAGTTGGTGGGCCTCTGACACTTTTGTAATGTCAAGAGCAAAGCCTTGTGGTTGGTAAATGGTTGAAAATCCCAGGTCTAGCACACAGTGGCCTTGTCTAGTGAGTCTCCAGTTTTAATCATAAACAGAGAGGCAGCACTATGTAAACTGAAGGTTGAAAAGCCAAACAAAAGGAGGAACAGATGCACCATGGCGACTGCCATATGTGTCAGGTTACACATCAGGGGCAGCAGAGTGTACACAAGCTGTGGCACTGAATCATAATTGCTGGCTTGCAACAGAAGACAGCTGCAAATGCCTATAAAACACAACATTAAGTACTATAACAAAACATTTATTTTACAGAATAAATACTTTGAGGGAAATAGCAACTGGAAAATAATTAGCATCAGAGCTCTAAATAGTTGGGGGGTAAAAAAAAAAATCTGTCTTGACATTTCGGACTTTTTCAGCAAAAACCTAAAGACATTACAGATGTTAGAGGGGAGACTCACTGAGGACCTCATGGGCAGACACTTGCATTACCTTCAGAGTCCAGGGCGTGGATTTTCAGCTCCAGGGGAGAGTCCTCTAGGTGAAGCTCACGAGTGGTGGAGACTATCTGGATCTCACTGATGAGGTCCACAATAGCATCGCAGCGCAACACCTGGCCAGTCACTTTATCAAACAGAGATCACTCTCATAAATATTGTATACACCCGTGCAAAAACAAATGTATGTCTTCTTTCAATTCTAAACTTTTACGTATCAGGACACAAAAAAAAATCATCAGGTCCTTAACGAAGTCTTAAAATTAGGTAAATACCACCTCAAATGAACAACACATGATGCATAACACTGTCATTATTTATTTAACATATTTAAACTAAGCCAATATGCAGAGGCAGTGTGTGAAAAATTAAGTACACCCTTACTGGTTCCATAGAAATTAAGAAGGCAAGCAGCAGCCAGATGTAAGCAGAAGTTTTAGCAGTTTGCTGGTCTGGAGCATTCAGGTATGTTAACACAATGCCAAGGAGGAAAGACATCAGCAATGATCTTAGAAAAGCAATTGTTGCTGCCCATCAATCAGGCAAGGGTTAAAAGGCTATTTCCAAACAATCTAGTCCAGTATTCTACAGTGAGAAAGATTATTCACAAATGGAGAACATCCAAGATAGTTGCCAGTCTTCCTAGGAGTGGACGTCCCAGCAAATTCACCCCAAGGTCAGAACATGCAATGCAGCCACGGGACTTGGGCACCTGGCAGTCATTAAGTCGACCATGAACTCTGGAAATCAAAGTATTGTAGAGTCAATTGTGAGGCCGACTGTCTAACAGCTAAAGCTTGGTCATGCAACAGGAATTGCCTCCACCATCCCCCCTCTGCGGAGGACAGCTTTTAGTGCCCAACACGCACTGGGAACATGTCCGACTTAGTACTGGCAATGCGGACCAAGCTTCTGCTCCGTTCATATAGGGATCGAATCGCCCGCAATAGTGGGCCCCGAACCCCATACTCCCCAAGCACCCCCCACAGAGCACCTCGGGGAACCTGGTCATAAGCCTTCTCCAAGTCCACAAAACACATGTAGACTGGATAGGCAATCTCCCAGGCTCCCTCCAGTACCCTCGCTAGGGTATAAAGTTGGTCCAGTGTTCCACGGCCAGGATGACAACTGCATTGTTCCTCCTGAATCCAAGATTCGACTATCGATCTCACCCTCCTCTCCAGTACCCTGGAATAGACTTTCCCAGGAAGACTGAGAAGTGTGATCCCCCTATAGCTGGAACACACCCTCTGGTCCCCTTTCTTAAATAAGGGGACCACCACCCGGTCTGCCAATCCAGCAGCACTGTCCCTGACCCCCACGCACTGTTGAGAAAGCATGTCAGCCATGACAGACCCACACCATCCAGAGCCTTCAGGTACTCCGGGGGAATCATGCCCACCAAGGAGCTCTTTAACCACCCTGGCAACCTCAGCCCCAGTGATGGGCAAGTCCACCCCAGCCCCCTCTGGCCCCGTGCTCTCTGATGTCTCAAAGGTGGTGCACATAGATGAATTTGAGGCAGGGTTGAGGAGGTCCTCAAAGTATTCCTTCCACCTATGGGGGATGTCCCCAGGTGAGGTCAACAGCACCCCCTCCCCACTGTAGACAACAGGAACCAGGAGCTGCTTCCCCCTCCTTATATTCCGGATGATTTGCCAGAACCTTTTTGAAGTCGACCGAAAGTCACTTTCCATGGCCTCACCAAACTCCTCCCACGCCCGGGTTTTTACTTCCACAACTGCCTGAGTCGCGTACCGCCTGGCCTGCCGGTACCCGTCAGCTGCCTCCGGAGACCCCTCGGGCTAATAATTCCCGGTAGGCCTCCTTCAGCTTGACAGCCCCCCTCACCTCTGGTGTCCACCATCGGATATGAGGATTTCCACCACGACTAGTACCGACCACCCTGCAGCCACAGCTCCATATGGCCGCTTCCACAATGGAGCTCCGGAACAATGTCAATTCAAACTGTCCCCTGAACAATGTCCCTGACCTCCCCCAGAAAATAGTTGGGAGTTCTGCCGGAGGTGTGAGTTGAAGATCTGGCCAACAGGAGCCTCTGCCAGGCATTCCCAGCAGACTCTCACTAGACGCTTGGACCTCCCCCACCACCTGAGCCATCTCACTACCAGGTGGTGATCAGTTGACAGCTCTGCCCATCTCTTAACCCGAGTGTCCAAGACAGAAGGCCGCAGATCAGCTGATACAATTATAAGATCAATCATCAACCTGTAGCCCAGGGCATGTCCATACCATGTCCACTTATGCTCACCCCCCCCCTCCAGGCCACACTGTCATTGCCCACGTGAGCACTGAAGTCAAGGGACCCCTCCCCCAGGCCTGGCTCCAGGGTGGGGCCCCGGTGACCCTAGTCCGGGCGAGGGTAACGAGACCTTGATATAATACCTTTTCATCATGGGTTTTTTTACTTCAACTTATTGCTGCTAAAGGTGGTTCTACAAGCTACTGAACCCTGGGGTGTACTTCGTTTTTCACACATGGCTTCTTAAATAATGATACGGTGGAACCTGTTGTGTGTTGTTATAGACTTGTGGTTGATTTAAATCATTTTACAACTTGGTAAGGACCAGATGATTTTTTAAATCATGTCTTGATACATAAAACCATAAAACTGGCATGCACTTTTTTACGACTGTACATATACACACACAACATTCAAAAGGTTTTAAATCAGTCAAGACCATGTTCTCGACAGTTGTCATTTTTGTAGGTCTTACCTACAGATCTACCACAGGTCAATATAATGTACTACTAAGTATGTTACTAATACACCTCTTCTACATATGTAAACTATATATTAACCACACAATTTTGTCAAAATGTAAAAATATCAGATATGACATTTGCTTTCATTCATCTATTTTTAGATCTGTATTGGTCAGATTTAGTCTATTTTAACAAAGTTCTGTAAAGCTTACAATCCGGTTTCAAAACAAGGTGAATTTAACCGTAAGACCCAAATTATAACATTAACATCTAGAGATACTTACAAACATCTTCTGCAAGGATTATACTGGTGAGTCTGGATGGATGCGTGGAGCGAGCCTGCAGCACGGCCCTCTGGGAACAGAGTCGCTCACCAACGTCAACTGCCTCCACACTGGCAACCTCTGGTCGTGTGGAAGACCTGCATCAAAGACAAGCATCAAATGCTGCACCACATTCACCTACCTGCATTGTGCACAAACTACACTTCGTCCTTGTGCAACGACAGCCCTATCATAACAGATGCTTAATATTTACATTTGTTTTCAGTTATGCAGATTAAGCCGTTCAGATTTAGGTAACTGCGTCTTCTGGGACTGGGGCCTTCAGAGTAGGATTTTTAACCTAGATACACACTTTAAGGTGGCTTATGCATTTTCAATCTCATGTGGAAACCAAAAACGGACTTCCTATCACTTTTAAACATCTACCAATTAACATCTTATTCCCTTCAAGATCACGTGCTATGCTTTAATAACGTTACATTCCTACTGGGATGCTGCACTTCGCCGTCTGATGACTGTGTATGCTCACAGTACTATAACCCGAGTCGAAATGTTGGGTTAGACCACGATTAAAACAAACAAACAAACACACACACACACACACACACACACACACACACACACACACACACACACACACACAGGGTCCTGTGCCACCGCATAGCACAAGCACCGTGAAAACTGTTGTGCCATCGCCTCCCACCACGTGTTTCCTGGCTCCTAAACGCAGATTTGATTCTTTTCCCCCTTTCTGCAGTTTACACTCACCATCTGTAACATCCTTCGGTTGCTTCCAGTGTGAAATTAATTCTGGTACTTCTGGCGAGCGGTAATAAAACTTTGGGTATGTTCAGCTTGGAGGCACCCGAGGTACAAACCGGCAGCGGTATGGCAAATAAAAATAAAAACACTGAAAGTAAACGAGGCCAGATTGCTTCCATTTCCCTTAACTCTCCGGCTTATATTTAAATATGCGCTAGATCCTCGCTCTCTACACGTTTTGTATGATAGATACTAAAAGAATAAGTGATTGGATTATACGTTTTCTTAAAATAGAACACTCCAGTCTCCACTCCAGAACACTCCAAATGCCATTGAGGTTAGATTAGATTATTTTCTACGATTTGATTATATTTGGTATTACGATACACGATACTCGGTTTATAGCTGCAGTTTCCATGAAAGATACCAGTGATACTAAGTTTCAATTTAGACAGCATGGAAATACCCAAGCACGATTACGCCAGTGATTCGCTAGATTCACAAACAACATTCACGAGTCGATAGATATCGATAGAAAAAATATTCACATACAAGTGTTACGTAAACAACTGAGTCCTATTTTAAATAACAGCATTTTTATATTTTAAAATAGCCCACGGATCACAGAAACACCCGCCATTCACTGCCATTCGAGCAGACGTGAATGCTGGGAGACGGCCTCGTCACACGTGTGGGAGGGGAGATGAAGGCCGCGACAGGGCTCTGCTTAAAGCTGCAGCGCTGACGCGTTCTGCTTCATACCCTACCACTGTACGTAAGGAGGAGTATCTCACACAGCTCTCCACTTCTCATTATACAGAACATTTCCCCATTACTCTTATTGTTGTTTTCTTATACGTTTACATTTTGTACGTCTGAATTCCCTGGAAAAGTATGAATTTTCAGTATTAACATCAAATATCATTTTTTTTATTATTATTATTACTGTTATTATTATTATTAGTAGTAGTAGTATAGTAATAGTAGTGCTCCCACTTCAATAACTACATTTGTGCCTATTTATTTGAACATACAGAGGCATGTTCCTGTTTTATGGAAATATACAAGTACTCACATAAAGAAAACACATTTATATGTGAGTCGTGTTAAAAAAAAACAACATTGTAAGGGAATAAGATGAAGAATAAATATTCTTTCTAAAATTAATGGTGTATGCCATGGGATAAATACTGTATTACAGGGCACACAACAGTAAACAAACAATGAGCTATAGATTACCTATGTAGGCAAACAGGTAGCAGTCTTCATCAGAAATGATTGTCGTTTCTTTTCATTTTACCCTTCATCAACATACTTCTGATGTTTGCCATGGACAGCATACTTTAAGTTCATACCAGCGTCTACTTGCAATATTAATGTAGGTGGATACTGAGGTCTAACCCTAAACCGTAGTATTTTATATTAAAACATTAAATAACAAATACAAACAGTGTTATGGGCACATAGATAAATGGCCACTGGTCAGTGTCTACATTTGTTCCCATTAAATGTTCTGGTAGTTATTCCCATGACCACAGAACAGACTGGCATAGACTGATGACCCCAGCACAATAGGTTCAAGCAGGTTCTATGTGCTATCATAGGCCAGGACTACTCACCCCTATGGGGAATCATTTGGTGTACGAAAGGCACCCTGTTTATGTTTATTACATTTGCATGAGGTGGGTGAACTCTCATTCAAAGGGAGTTTAAGGGCAGAAGTCAACTATGTGAGTCTTTTCCTTTTTTAATAATTCTGTAATTTTGTAATTCTGTGCTGCTTGGCCGAGGGATATCGCAAGCACAGCTCTTTGGCAGCATTAATGTTCACCCTGTGGAGATCCTCAACTTGTTTTGCTCATAATATTTTCTATTGCGCTATATATGGTGTGTTGCATGTATTTACATCTTTATTGACAGTTTCGCTTGTACAAACCCCAATGACTGATTTTTTTAAGCAGAGTTTAGGCAAGTAAGCGGGATCTAGAGACTGGGGCATGCCAGCTGCAATGAGAGAAAACAGCAATTTATTTAATGCAGGTATTTTACAATGCAGAACGGAAAAAAGCAAAAAAAAATCGGATTACATACTCTCTCTCTAAAGAAAAAAAGCCGAAGAGCGTTAGCGGTCACGCAGCTGGGTTTTCCCCCTCCACTGCATCTGTCGAACTTTTTAAATGCCGTCAGCATGTTCGTTCTACGGTTCATGATAAATAAGTGAGGTGCATATTAAAGAATCTACGCCTGGATTTAGTTAAATCAGCATTTTTTGTTATTAATTTTAAAGTTTGTTTTAAGTATATAATAGATTAAGTGGGAGTGAACGCTTTCTAGTTTGAATTGCGAGCGGGAAGCTCAATAGCTGCAGCAGGTACGGAAATCCGACCAGAGAAAAGACCGTCTGACTGCAGCAGCCACGAATTTCAGTTCCGCCAATAACTGTCATATGGAACCTTATAGGGCACTGCATTACATTCTCTCCACGTGAAGGGCACTTCATAACAGCACCCTTTTCCATATGAAGGGTACCTACAGTATAGGGGCCACTTAGACCATTGTACGGGCACCTTATAGGGCACTGCATCACATTCTCTCCACGTAAAGGGCACTTCATAACAGCCCCCTTTTCCATTGGAAGGATACCCATAGGGGCTACTTAGACCATTGTAAGACCACCTTCTGGGCCACTGCATCATATCCTCTCCACTAGAAGGGCACTCAGTAAGACACTTCATCATATTTTTCTTGCTCTATAAGGCAGATCTCCTGACATGAAATGGGAGACCAACTCCATATTGATGCCTACTGTATGGATTTAGAATAGGATGTCATAAAAGTTCCTGTAAGTGTAAAGGCCAGATGTCCCAATACTTTTGTCCATGTAGTGTATACATAAAAATAAGATAATAGATAAATGATAAGCAACAAAATAGAAATTACACAAAACATAAAGAATGTGTAAAATAATTAACAGAAGGCCTTAGTAAAATGATTTAAGACCAGATTTAAAAATCAGTAGAAATTGAGGAGACTGGGAGTGAGTTCCACAAGCAGGGAATGGCAGCGCAAAATGGTCTGTCCCCCACTGAGCGGAGTTTGGTCCTGGAAAGACAGAGGACCCAACTGCTATGAGCCCTGTGATGTTTATTGCAAGTTTGGTTAGTGAGAAGTTCTTTGAGGAATGGAGAGGCTGTTCCATGGATGCACTGGTGGGTCAGGAGTAGAATTTTATACTCTGTCCTAATGGAAACAGGAAGCCAATGAAGTGATTGCAACATTTGAGTGATATGGTGGTGCTTTCGTACCTCATCAGGATAGTGGGTACACTGTCCTCCAGTATGAGATCCCAAAGAAGAGCGTTACAATAGTCCAGACTGGTAGAGAAAAAAGCGGACAAGTTTTTCAGAGTCTGCAAAGCTGAGGGTGGATCAAAGCTTAGTTATATTTGTAAGATGAAGGAAGGACATTATACAGAGATGTTTGATATAGTTGTCGAATGTTACGTGGGGGTCAAACCTGACAACAAACAGAAATGCAAGCAGAGTAGATAAACAGTATACTGCATACTGTATTCCTAGATGATATCAGTTAAACTAATATTTTTGTAATACAATATCAATCAAACACAATTATTTATTCATTCTGTTTTCATAAATGTCGAATCAGTACGTCAGAGTGAGTGTGGAAGGTAGTACAGGGCACATACTCACATACACTACCACAAACCATTAGCAGTTTAATGATCCTAAACTGCATGTCTTTTGAGAATATCAGAGTATCTGAAGAAACACAGGAGAACTTACAAATTTGACACACACAAAGCAAGGAGAGGTAACTCAACCTGGAGAGAACAATCATGCTGCCCACCCTTCATCACTGATATTGGATATTTGAAATCAATTATGTTATGTTATGTTTTCAGCCTTAGGGTGATTTTATATAAGAACATTAAATCACATTACTTGTTTCTTGGCTGGTGCCTTCTGTTTTACACCCTGTGTGTTGTCCTTTCCCAGGAAGTACCAATATTTTCATTAAATGCTACGGAATCGTTGCCATATGTCAAGAAGAAAGCCTCTTTTGCAGATGCCTTACTCAAGGATGAGATTGCTATTGTGTAAAAGAAGGCTGATATTAGAAAGCATTATTGAGGTTGCATAGAATTTTCTTCACAGAAAAGTGTTTTCTAATGCTCATTCAAAAACAATTCTTCATTTTAAAATGTATACGCTACAAAATGGAATAAAAAGGTGCTTCTTCTAGATTTATATTCCAGCAGAAGCAATAAAAAACCATGAGAGCTTATGCAGATCATGATTGCATGAGACTCAAATTTCAGCTCCTTAGGTACACCATCTCCTTCATTGGCTGTTTGTACTTAGTTAAAGGTGAAGGAAGGATGACACCAAATTCAGAGCCACTCCAAGTCCTGAAGAAGACAGGCAGTAGAGTAGAACCCTGAGAACCTTTGATGACTTTTACAAAAATGTTCTCTCAACCACTTGACCTCTGTGATACATGCTGCATTTGACACTTTGACAAAAAAATAAGGATTTCTTAAAAAGAACAGACAGCATCATTCGAGGCACTACAGAAATATTGTTAACGCAGCATTTTGCCAAAAGAAGTTGTGAATTCCTGTAATTACATATATGAACTGCATTATGTTTGCATTCTCTTGGCATCAGTGCCTGAGGTTATAGGAAAAATGGATAACTGGGATGCTAATTCAAACAGATCTCGTCTACATTTCTATTATGACTCTCTAATAATTATATCTGTGCAGAGTTTATCCAGGACATGTGCTTTTCTGAATATTTTAAAATATTCAGTGAACCGATTCTATGATTTTGAGAATATTGATTTCCTGATCAGAGAGATTCATGGAAAACATGCAGTAATAATTCAGATAGGTGTGAAGAAAACATTTCCTTGGCAATTCCAGGAAGAAACTGTTAGAACACTGATCCAGGAAGGAGGCAGACCCCGAAATGCAGGAGACAGATTTAATTAGACTGGCACAGCCGATAACAAACAAAGCCAAAGGGGAAATCCGGTAGAATAGTCGGGTCGAGAGTGGAAGGGTCAAAGCCGGGGAGATCAGTCCTACAGAGAGGGACAGGACGAGGAGATGATGGGATGGAACGGGCAAGGCAAGTGGAGCAGGCAGGCAGGATTGCGATGGCAGGCAGGGCAGGCGAGGCAGGCAGGAACAAGGATGAAGGCAGGGCAAGCAGGAACGGGCAGGAATGCAGGGCAGGCGAGACGGCAGGGCACGACGACACAGGCAAGGAAGGGAGAGGAGACACGAGACAAATAAATGCTCAGTAATGGTCCGGTACATGGCAACAATACTTCGCAATGCTGTTAGCGCGTTCGTGCTTTAAGTAGGGGACTGGTTTAAGAGGATGATCGTTATCCGCTGTGCTGCCCCGCCCCTGTGGGCGTGACAGAAACAGTCCTGCACATTGTCTACATTGTTTGGATTCAGGTGACAGAGACAAGAATGTGCACTATATGGGCAAAAGTATCGGAACAGCAGCTTGTCCAACATTTCACTCTGAATCAAAGGGTATTAATATGAAGCTGGCTAACCCTTAGTTGCTGCAATAAATAGCCTGTACTCTCCTCGGAAGGATTTCCATTAGATGTTGGAACACTGCTGGTGGGATAGTCCTAGTACTTTTGTCCATATAGTTTATTGTCTGGGTCGGCACCTGTCCATCTCTGCCCTTCATGTCTCTTCTCTGTTTGGCTAGCAGGTGTTGCTGGCCATCCAGTTCCCTCCTCTGTCTTCATGCTAGACTCTTGTGTGTTTTCTCAGTTGCTTAGACTGCTGTGTGGCGCAATGGGCTAAGCATGGAGGCCAGAGCTTATAACCCTCCAGTCACAGGTTTGAGGCTGGCTCTCGGCCAACCTCATATGTTCAATTACTTTACAGTTTTTTAAATAAAACCTTTGCCTTGAAGCCGCAAAGTGGGTCATCGCCTTTTCCTGCCCGCGCCATGCCATGAGTCCGTGACAGTTGGTTAAACTGATTAACAGGATTAATGTTTGGAGATCGTTAACAGTCTAGTCTGGTCTAATTAGTGGCCAGAGATTCCAGCTTCATTTATTTCAAAGTTGTATTTGTCACATACATAATTATATTGAGTACAATGTGCAGTAAAATGCATGGTTACATACTTTTATTAGACAAGACACAGACAAGGCATAACATATTACAAACATTACACATTAAATAGTAATCATAAATACGTAAAATGTGCAAAATTGGCAATAAGTGGAGGTAGTGCAAGAGTCCATAATAAAGAAATATATAAGTACATGTGTGGGCTGGGTAGGCTGCAGAGAACATTGGTGTGCAGGTCCGAAACACTGTGGTCATTTAGGACCCGAGTTCCCTGTGGAATGAAGCTCTTCCTCCACCTTCCTCTGCTGGCCTATAGGGACCAGTAGCGCTTCCCCACCCTCAGCACAGAGAAGAGGCCAGTGCTGGGGTGGCTGGGATCCTTAGTCATCTTCATGGGCCTGGTTCTGCATCGTTCATGTTCGGAAGCTGGGGGGTGCATGTCCGATTGTGTGTTCAGCTGACTGCACAAACCTCTTCAGAGCCCTGTGGTCCTGCTGTGTGCTGTTTCTTAGTACTGAGTGTGGCAGCCCGAAGTCCCTGAGATGCCTAAGGTGGTAATAATAATAATAATAGTACATTTTATTTAATGGCGCCTTTCATGGCACTCAAGGACACCTTACAGAAGCACATAATAAACATTAAACATTCCCAAAGTAGACAAACGTTAACAAGGTCATGGTAGAGGAGTCAGTGATCCTTCCTCAATGAGGAGTCAGTGTGCAGGGACCAGGTCAGGTTCCTGACTATGTGAGCACCGGGGTCTCTGAAGCTGCCCACTCTCACCCCCAAAGCCCCATTGTCCCTCATGTGGCGGTAGTCCCTCTGCTGTTTCTTCCAGAAGGCCACAACAAATTCTTTTATCTTGTTCTGATTGAAGAGGCGGCTGTTTTCCTGGCACTAAAGTGACAGCTTCTTCACCTCCTCCAGGTCGGCCTACTCGTTATTATTGCTGATTTAGCCCACCATAGCTGTATCGTCTGCAGAACTGACAATTACATAGGAATTGAATGTGGCCCTATAGTCATAAGTATACATGTAGAACATCAGAGGGCCCCAGGCATCGCCCACATACCTGAGGGAGTCCCATGTTGCAGGTGAGGGCCGACGAGGTGTTGCGGCCCACCCGTACTACCTGGGGTCTGTTCATCAAAATGTTATGCACCAAATTACACAAAGAAACGTTCGGTCCAAGGTCACTGAGCTTAGTGATGACCCTAGAGAGGTTTATGGTGTTGAACGTTGAATTGCAATCTTGTCACCATAAAGCCATCTTCAAACAAATATTCTCAATTTTCTTCAGTATAATGACCATCGTAGACAATAATTTAATTTATTATGTGTACTTAATGCTGTTGACCAGTAGTCACCAATGAAACACAATTGAATGTGGATCATGCAATAGAGCGCCCATCAGCAAATTTTATTGTCCATTGCTAATGGAATTTGGCTATCAGGGAAAAATAATTGGGGACTTCTGCTCTAAACAAACCAGCTGATGGTAGAGTTGTATTTTTCTTATAATGACAGTGTTCTTGTTTGATTTTAAAAGGTACAAAGGGGAATTTAAATTCTATATATTTATATCCATAGAAATCTTAATTATCTGATGATCTAAAGACATACTAGATGCAAAAATTAAGTGAGGGCCCCTCGGTAGAGCAGGAAACAACGAGACCCTGGTTTGCTAGAGCATGCACTGCAGCGTTGACTAGGTCTTTTCAATTCTCATCTCTAGGGCTTGCTGTTTGAGGGACCTTTTTGGTAAGGAAGGCATGGGACCTTCTCAACATTATCTTCACATGCAATTAGTCTTATTTTGCGTGTCACACAGAATATTGAAGAAACAGACACTGCACCCCACTCATTGAAGCACATTATCCTCATTTCACAAGCTTTGGAGTGCATGATAGGATGGTAGCCTTGTATTCTGAATGAAAATCTCCCCAGTGGTGATATTTGCAGTACACTCAGATCATGCCTCTTAACAGTCTAGGTAAAGGTCAACAGATCTTTTCAGGGAGGGGAAAACACAGAACAGTGTTTCTTTGATGCGCAGATTTCAGGTTTGGTGACACACAGAACTATCCCATCATGCCTGTAATGACAAAAACGAAGCAGTGAAAAATGTCTAGATTTTACCTCTGTTGAACGAGGTCCATGTGGTACCAGGTGGTGTCCAGTTCTGTCTGCCTGAATGTTCACCGTATCTGATATGAGCACAGTAATAGTTATGCATTTAGAAGGTAAATTATTCAGCAATCATTGGCTTTCATTATTAAGACCGCAAATTGTTTCATTGATGCTTAAAAAACTCTCATTTCTGAGCTGCAAACAGCACAGCTGATTATTCACTGTCAGCCCTTGTTTAGGCTAGAAAGTCCATTTTAAACTGCTTTGTGTCACATTCTGACAGCCACTTCTGCAGTATCTCGCCTCCAGAGAAAGTTGTATTCATGAAATCCGTGATTACTGGGCTTACAACTTAGCCGAAGACCGCTGTGATTTTTCCAGTAGGTGAACTTGCTTAAAAATCAGCAGTTTAATGAGATTCAGTTGTGTAATGATATTCTTATCTTCAGTTCAATCATCGGGAGGAAGTGTTATTTGATTGCATTAACCTTGACATGCACCGATCCAACACTATTTGACAACAGTTCACTCATTTATAAGGACAGTTTTGAGACCTGACATTCAGCTGTACTTACTGTATTATAACCATGACATACGCAATTAGACCCGATGATTACAGCTGATTGAAACCACCTGTGTACCAGTGGGAGCAAGAGACGGCAAGTCTGACTGCAAGGCCAGTAATCAGAGGCATGACACAATTCATTGCTGACTGAGTGATTTTGCTGCTGTGTTGCAAGCATATATAGCATTTCTGTCACTCAAAGGTATTTAAGGAGGAACAAGATGAGACATATGGCCTTCTCAATAAAGAGAAGTTGCCATGGATCCTCCACGTTGTCCTAACCCACTGGGTTCTTGAGAGTATACTCTGATCAAGCTTTCTAAGAGTTTCTAAGGGTTATCAGAGAAGCTATTGTCACAGCATCACCACTTACAGACTGTTACCTTGGTAAAAATGCCCTTTCGCAATTAGTTTTCTTTTAATCTTCACAAAACCCCCAAAAGAGTGGGTGATAATGGTTTATGCAGTCTTTAATGCAATGATAAGCTGATTACGTATTCTGAAATATGACAGCAAATCTAGCTTTCAGGTGGACTTCCTTTGCTAGCTTGATTTTACAAAGCAAAATTTCTTTTTATTTTCTTTCTTCCTTTTTCCATTATTTTTGGAGAGGAATTATTGATGGTAATTGTCATCTGTGATGTTGTCCAGCAGGTGGCTGTAGGTAAAACAAGACACTAAGCTTGAACAAATTAACTAATGTAACATTGTCCGCTGGTGTGTTAATTCATAATTATCAAGCGATGTGAACAGGCTGACCTACTAAGTCTCTGACCTACTCCTGAATTTATTGCTGCTGGTGATATTTCTAACTCTTATCCTTATTAACCTGGGTGGGTAGCACCCGTGGGTAGTGGTGTCTTAATGGCTAGGGATGCGCACTTGTAATTGAAAGATTGTAGGTTCAAATCCCCGACCAGGCAAGGTACGGCCCCCAAGCACTGCCCCCCGGGTGCTGAATTAGCTGCCCCCTGCTATGTCACATTGTCTCATATGGGTTAAATGCAGAGGACACATTTTGTTGTTGTGTACTGTGGGCTGTGGTTTGTCACCAATGACAATTAATCACTAAATTCTGACCTTAAGTTGTATGCAAAAGCTGACAGTCAGTTTGGAATGAATTAAACCGGTCTGGTGTATTTTGCTTCAGTCCAACACTTGCTTGCATCATCTACAGTACATTTGTTGGGTGTTCTCTGGAATTGTCTGTTTCAGACTGACATTCTACTTTAATTTATTTGAAGGTGTTGTCAAGTATGCAGAATTACTATAGCCTAACACTTTTAGGATGTTTGTGTTCATTCACATGACCCTCTAATCTGTATGAGGGAGGTCAGAATACAAAATGCAAGTGATTCCTTTCAGTAGACACGCAATATTGGAAAGGCAACATAGCTATCCCGTTTGATACTTAAAATACACTTTTAAAATGAGCCTTGCAGTTTCACTCAGGTGATTGTAAATCACTGAAAGGGGACCAAAAAAATCATCTTCAGCAAGTGGCAACACTCTGAAAACTGGAAGACTGTTGTGCACCATAGGATCACTGCAATCGACTGATGCGCCAAACAGTTTGTTTGTGTATGTTTATGTCCACGTCCTGCTTGGATTTAAGGAATTAAGCTTGTTAGGTCATCTTTATGGTTTACTGCAATGTGTTGCATTGTTTTTACAGTTTTTTTTTAGGGATGTGATTTATAGTCATTTTATAGTGTTCTGTATCTGACGGGGCGAAAAATTATTTACTTGTTTATTGAAACAGTGAACCTCAGTGTGCACGTTACACTTAGAGAATACAACCTGTTTCCAAAAAAGCTGGGATGCTGTGCAAAATGTAAATTAAAAACAGAATGCAAACATTTACAACTCATGTAAACCCATATTTAAAAATTGGAATTTGGTGATCACTGGTCATTGTTGACACACCACAGCACAACAACGAAATGTGTCCTCTGCATTTAACCCATATGTGACATCATGACGTAGCAGGGGGCAGCTAATTCAGCGCCCGGGGTGCAGTGCTTGGGGCTGGTACCTTGCTCAGGGTACCTCAGTGGTGTCTTGCTGGTTGGTGATTTGAACCAGCAATCTTTCAAGTACAAGGGCGCGTCCCTAACCATTAAGACACCACTGCCCACAAATTGAAGATAGGATAACGACAACCTATCAAAAGTTGAAACTGAGAAATTATTTTATGATATATATGTTCTGTTTGAATTTGATGCCAGCAGCACGTTTCAAAAAAGTTGGGACAGGGGCAACTAAAGACTGGAAAAGTTATGTGATGCTAAAACAAAACACCTGGCTGGATATCTTACAACTAATTAGGTTAACTGGCAACAGGTCAGTAAGATGATTGGATATAAAAAGTTTCTGTGCAGTGAAGATGGGGAGAGGTTCACCACTCTGTGAAAGACTGCATGGTCTAATAGTGCAACAAATTAAGAATAATGTTCCTAAATGTAATATTGCAAAGAACTTGGGAATTTCTTCATCTACAGTACAAAATATCATTAAATGATTCAGAAACTCGAGAGAAATCTTTGTACGCAAGATACAAAGCCAAAAACTAATATTGGATAGCTGTGATCTTCGCATCCTCGGGTGGCACTGCATTAATCAGACCTATAGTGGAAATCACTGCAGGGGCTCAGGAACACTTCCAACTGTCTGTGAATACAGTTTGTCGCCGCACCTACAAATATAGGATGAAACTGTACCACACAAAGAAGAAACCATATCTAAACATGATCCAGAAATGCCGTCGACTTCTCTGGGCCTGACTTCATTTAAGATGAACTGAGGAAAAATCGAAAACTACCCTGTTCTGACAAGTAAAATTTTCAAAATCTTTTTGAAAATCATGTGCACCGCATACTCTGGGCTAAAGAGGAACGGAACCATCCAGCTTATCAGCAGACAGTTCAAAAGTCAGAATCTGTGATGGTATGGGGGTGCATTAGTGCCCATGGTTTGGGTAGCTCGCACATCTGGGAAGGCAAATCACAAATGACAAGGGTAGTCTGGGAATATACTACCCACTCACAAATTTATTACCCAATCGGCAAAATAAGTACATACAATCCTGCACAAATGTTACTGCTGTATTCAAAATGCAGCAGCTCAAATTGTTGTCACCAGAAGCAGGAAATTTGCTTTAGTTTCCTGCACTGGCTTCCTGTTAGGTTTAGAGCTGACTTCAAAGTTCTCCTACTTACATATTAGGCACTTAAAGGTCTAGCACCTACCTACCTAACCATTACTGCAAGTTTACAAATTGCATCGTCCACTCAGATCATAGAACGCAGGGTTCCTTGTTGTTCCACATATAAAGTGACAGTTGAGAGTAAAACATTGTGCTATAGAGCTCCTGTAACGTGGAATGGTTTGCCAGCCCATGTTCGGGATGCCGAATCTGTCTGTCACTTCAGCTTAGCTTACCTGCAACTTAACACATAACACACCGTAACTATGGCTACTGGTACTGCTGTACGTGCCATTTTTATTTATCCTTGTCCATTACTGTGTCAGTGCATGTCCTGACCACCCATGTTCTCTACCTTCCTTCCCACATGTCTGGATGGTGCCCGGGTTGGGCACCATCTGAGCTGGAGTCCTGGTTCAAGCCCATGGAAGGGTGACATCAGTCTGCCACCCACACAGGCCAGCATGGAGAACTGACTCATTGGTGGACTTTGACTTTGACCTTGAACACACTTCACACCTTGCTTTTAGCAAGCAAGCTCACTCTTTCAATAATGTCACCATGCCCTGGGGGTGAGCAACCCTTGACCTTGGATGCCCAGAGCTGTTTTTCGGTTCCCCTGTTGTTATCTAGCTATCTCCCTCTTCCATTGTTCTCTCTTATGTTGCAGTGTATCAAAGCACCTTGGGGCAACTCTGTCGCTAAAGGTGCTACATAAAGATAAACTGAATTGAATTGTTATGTCCATTAAAAATGTACCACCTGTTGTCTGCAACATTTGGCGTGCATTAAAAGGGATTCAAATTTCCATGTACAAATATTCTACTACCGTTTTGGCCCAAACATACAGTGTTTTTTTCCGAAAATTACCCCTAAAAAATCATCTTATCTTAGAGGACTAGAATTGAAATGTTATTATACACATACAACACTAGATGGCGTAAAGTATCTGCCTCCATCCATCAAATGTAATCGATGGAATCAAAAGCAAACCGTTTCTTTTGCGATTGCCTGTGGTTGCTTTTTAACAGAGAGGTGAACTTCTTATATGTTCTTGTCGAATAAAATAATTTTTTCTTTAAAAAGATAAGATTTCATATTCCAAAAACCTTTTACCAAAAATAGTTGCTGGAAAAGTAAGGCCTTGTAATCAGGGTTGTCTAATATTCCGACCAAAACAGTATATTTCCACTTTCACCATCAAGTACTCAGGTAAACCTCTAGAATATGTAAGTGCAGTTTCAAGTACTCGAGTGCTCATTCTCATCCCTAGTTTCTAAATGGCTTTATTTAATGTGCTGCTCCATTAACACTATTTCATAGATAACAACATGTATTTTATTATTAATTAATCTAAATTTCTTTTGGAAACTGGACCATTCGTGGTGTTTATAGTTTGTTATACATACCTCACAAACACGAGCATAGCAATTTACAACCAAACATGGAAAGTAAACAAAATGTAAATACCATACTCTTTCCTACCATAACCATGAAAACCTATTTCATAAACTGAGTCTTCATGGACAATAAAAAGTATTTGCCCAGTCATTTAAACCGCATGCTAAACAGTCCAGCATAGATAATGATGGTTTGAAAACCATTTTTCATAGATGTTGTGTGTTTCCTACCATATTTTTGGTAGACAATTTGGGAAAGTGGTTGATATGTCGTATAACCAAATGGGCGTCAGATCAGAGAGGATCTACAGCTGGAAATGTGCATTTAAAAATATCACCAACTCTGCACCAGACATTCTGCAGTTGTACAGGGCTTACATTTTGTCTTCTGAAGAAAAGATATTCTGCTTATCACAATGCTCCATTATTTATGTGCAGTGTGTAAACTTAATATTAGCTGAAATATTTAAAATGTTTTTTTTCCTTAGCCTGCACATTCCAGCAGGAACAAAGTATTGGGGTTGGAAATTTAATTTCATATATGTGGTTATATCTGGCTACAGCAATAAAACCTACAGCAATGAAATCATATATATATATATATATATATATATATATTTTTTATTATTATTATGATTATGTATTTACGGGGGGGGGGGGGGGGGGGGGGGGGGGGGGGGGGGGGGGGGGGGGGGGGGGG
>JAODLD010000113.1:28792713-28816651 GCA_026781065.1 Mormyrops boulengeri
ATATATATATATTTATTTTTTATTATTAGTATTATTATTTATTTACACCCCCCCCCCCCCATGACCCAGCTGTGCGGTGGTACAGTGGTTAGCACTGTTGTCTCATAACCCCTTGCACTAGGGTTTGAGCCTCTTCCTTGGCTCTATGTGTGTGAGAAGCTTGCATGTTCTCCCCGTGTTATTGTAGGTCCCCCCCCATCCAAGATCATGCTGCAGTGAATTGGAGTTGCCAAATTGTCCATCGGTGTAAATGATGTGTGTGCTCTGTATTGGGTTGGCGCCCCCTTCTGGGTTAACCCTTCCTTTGCACCCATAGCTTCTGCAATAGGCTCTGGACACCACGACCTTGCATCTAGGAAATACATTTCTCCTCACGTCAAGTTTAAAGTGGTGTCAATTACACTGAATCAAATTTTGGAATTACTGACAAATGATGCTATGGTACTAAACAAAGAAACGATAAAATAAGAAGAGGAGAGCAAAGAATACTCAGTGAGAAAGCATAACCCAACAAAACGACTATGCAAGACTACCAGTCATGGGTGTCACTTCAGCACTTAATATTACAGTCTCATCCACAGTCCATCAGTTTCATACATCTGGGACAGAGCACTGCCCTTTGCAAATGAATTCTGGACTTAATCAATGGCAGATCCCAGTGAGTGCAGATTGGCAGAAACGGCTAGTCCACAATATCCCTCAATATTGGGACTCCACTGAGCAGAGCCCCCTGCGATATCCACCATTCACCTGTGATGGTGTGGCCAGACACAGCTCGAAATCCATCATGAAATTTGCGGATGACACATACCATCAACATATAGTAATAACACAGCTGACAGAGAGTATGGTAGGTTCCTGACAGAGTGGTGCCGTGAAGAGTCTTTTCTAATAACTAGACATATTTACACTAGACAATTAAAGACTCTTATCCACTAATGTTAAGCCATTAATAAATTATGAGGCTGGTCTTACATTGACCTCCTCTAATCACAGTATACATGTTCTTTTGTTCATTTGCAATTTTAAACATCACAAAAAAGAAGAATCACTCATTTGCCGTTTGTAAAGGGAGGACACACAGGTGGTGCATTTACAATTGCATCCGGAATGCAGATTGAGTGACCAGTGTGAATGTCTGATTTGATAGCAGGCACTCGTTAATTTTTTTAAAAACTGCTCTTTAAGAAGGTCATAACTAAAAGAAGAACATTGAAAGGCTGCATGCAGATGGCCGAGGGCTAATATGGTGAAGGTGGACGGTAATATAGGTACTGTAGCAATGCGTCAAATTATTATGACCAAAAGTCCTTCAAATCAAATTATGGTTTTGCACTTGAGTGGGATTTCTGTGCCTTTTGAAATCCAGGTCCAGATTCCAAATAGGTACCCATAATCAAAAATCCTCTACAGATGATTAACAAAGAAAGTAAAAGTTTTAGTGGGCCACTACAATTACAACAAGAGTCATTACTGACTTGCTGAAACTGGACAAATACACTGCCCGGCCAAAAAAAAGTCGCAATTCGAATTTATATCAGCAAATACTTAAGAGCCAATGACTGGATCATTATTGCAGCTCAGCAACGTCATGCAGCAATAAGGTGAAGTCAGCTGAGCATCTGAATCTACTGGCTAGGTTACACCTCCATTCATCATGAATGGATTTTTTTCTTCCCTGTTGGCATGGTCATATTCCAGGACAAGAATGCCAAGATTTATTGGGTTCGAATTGTCAAAGAGTGGTTCAGGGAGCATGAGGAATCATTTTCACGCATGACTTGGTCACCACAGAGTTGTGACCTTAACCTCACTGAAGGTCTTTGGGACGTGATAAAGGAGGCTTTATAGAGTGGTTCAACTCACTTGTCAATACAGGATCTCGGTGAGAAATGAATGCAAATCTGGATGACAGTAAAGGGTGAGATGTTGCATAAGCCTGTGGATCAATGCCATGACAAACGTGCGCCGTAATCAAAGCTAAAGGCGGTCCAACGAAAAATTCACATGGCGACTTTTATTTTGGCCCGGTCAGTGTACAAAGGTGCATGAAGAAATTTCAATGTTATGGAAGCCATTTAAAGTTTAGCAAACATATAGAGAATTCAGTTGGCATGTGACGGTGCTGCAGTCCTATATGTAGGGTATATAGAGATCCAGAGCTGAAGAAATGATAGAAAACAAGAATAATAAGATATTGCTTATTCTGTTCTGCACCTCTTGCCTCAGGAGTGTGACTCATGACATTTAAAGGGATGACATTTCACTGCAAATGGAAGGCATTGTGCTACAAACAGCAGCCATAACTTGCCTATTGTCATCAATGACAGCATATATGCTCATCATATTGTTTGTGAAGATACAAAGTGGCATTCGCTTTTATTTGAGGAAAATAAAAATAAAAGGCATTTGCACATCCTTTGCGACATTTAAGTCTTTGTTTGGAGGTCTGCTAACAGCGCAGGGTAGAAGCATAGAATCTAATGTAAACATTTCTGACAGCACTGAAGACTTCAGATCTGCAAGATGCCAATTTCATTATTCGTGGAGAAAACCAGTGTTAATCACAGCAAATTAAGTTTCAGTCGTAGTCTTCTGATGAAACAGCATTGTAGTTTTAGTCACGTTATACTCATTTAAATATGGTTAGTTATGTTCAGTTTCAGTCAACGAAAAGTCATTTTAGTCATAAAAAGGTCATAGATGGAAACTTTAATGTAGTTTAATATTTATTATCAGTTGCCATTTCTCACTTCAGACAAAAGAAAGAAGCAAAACCTGTGAAATACACATTACACACCTATGCGATAAAAAATTGCTGCACTGACTGCACACCCTGAAACTACAAGGCCTCTCAGAATAAACATTTAATATAACTGACATTTTCCCAAACAAAAATAACAGTTATACATGTATTCCTAACATACTGGATATGAATATTGACATAACAGCATAACTTTCATATAGCAAATTGTAAGGATCCTGTTGTGTCTTTTTGCTTCCTGGCCAGCAGGTGTCGTGGGTCACCCCTGTCATAGGGTTTGAGTTTTTTGCGATTTGTGAATTGACCCACGCCTGCTTCTTGCTGCCCCTAGTCTTTAGTGTTTGTTTCATTGTAATTAGCCCACACTTGCCCCATGCCTTGCCCTCATTATCTGTGTATATGTGCCTGCCCTAGCCCTTGTTCCTTAATTGGTCATTGTGTTTGCTTCTGCTGTGTTGTGCCTTTTTTGTTGTCTGCTTGCTTTTTTTGATGCCTTGTGGTTCCTTTTGTTTCTCCTTTGTCCTTTTGAGCTAAAATAGTCCCTTGTTTGTTTCATCCTTGGCATTTAATTCTCATTCCTTACAGTACTGTAAAAGAGTTCTAGGAGTTTTTGTTAATTTTAAGGAAGGCTCTCCATTGCACTATGCACCTTGCTCTATTGTGCTTCCCTCAAGCGAGATCTTCTGTGTCTTTCTGCAAAAACCTGGGAAGCTGACTGTTTAAAGCAAACTGTTTAAGTGTGTAACATATGCTGTTACTTTTGCAAGCCATAAGTCTATGCCTGTCTCATCACATACAATTTGAGACTGAGAGTTCATCCATATGTTTCAATTTTGCTGCTTGACAGTTATTGTAGAGCCCCCCCCCCATCTTCTATGTTTTGCAGTGAGCTTAGATAGAAATCAAAATTTTGTTTGCTTTGAAGATGATTAAGCTGCTTCAGGTTCTTTGATGTCACTGTCAGATTGATCATCCACCTGTCTCTATAACTCCGGTAGGGTATGTTTTGCCACATCCTCCTGTGCTTGTTTCAGCAATTCTTGAATTCTTCCATCCTCTCTATACACAAGTGTTTCAGATACAGAGGAATGGAGAAAACGTATAGCTGCTGGAAGGGGACAGAACTTATCTACTGGATCCGAAAACCAGCCAAAACACTGGTTCATATTGGAAAACAATGGCCTAATCTTGCTACCTTATGATCATGAGCAATATCATCAAGGTGGCTGACCAAATCAAGGACAGCAGAGACTATAAGCAACAAAGACATGATGTCAAGTGTTTTTGTGTGCTCGGCTAAAAGGCACCAACAGATCATGTAAAGCCAAAAGCTTTTGTCGCTCACTAGGAAGCAGATTGTCCCATCCCATGTTATCAGCAATTTCATGGAGTTGCCACTGAAGACTTTCTGAAAAGCTTCGCCGCTGACCTTGTCAAGAAGTCTTCAAACACTTGCCTCCATGTGCACGATACTCACTACAAGCTGCAGAGTGTGCACTGCGCAGGGCGTCGACTCCGTTTCCACTGAATACATGGTGAAGAACATAAACTGTTAACATAAATGTCAAGAACAAAAGTCACCCTGGGATTTGTGTATTTCAGTCCTATGTCACACCAAGGCCTTGACTTCAAGACCATTGAGAAGCACATTTTCAAAAAATTATATTTTACTACATGAAATTAAAAAAATAGATTAAACCAATACCAATGCAACCAATATACATCCCAGTTCCCAATTTCACTTTGACAAACTATAATCAAATTTCATAAACAAATCCATACTCTTATTCCTTGATATATAACTATCAAAATATCTGTACCTCTGGTCATTACTGTCTGATACTAAATGGCTTTCTTTGGAATCCTCATATGAGCTGGGCTCTTTCTCTTCAACTGTTGTTTGTGAAAATACTGCAACCACGTTACTACTATTGTCAGTTATGACAGGAATGGCCTTCTCAGTTGGTATATGCCAGGTCTGCATGCATTAGTCCACACATTCTTCTATAGAAACCGTTGTATTGTAATGTTAACCCAGAGGTCTCCAATTTCAGTGCTGGAGAGTTAGTATCCAGTGTGTTTTCAGTATGTCACACCTGTTCCTGGTATTTACCTGTGCATACCCCCCTAACTGACTACTCAGCCTGGACAGGGAAGTCTACCCAAAGACAGCTGATCGACAGCTTGGCCCGTCGGAAAAAAATATTTTTATTTGTGTTTATTTTACTTTCTCACTCAACATTTACCTCCATATTTGGTTACAGATTTATTCTTTGTTTATGGCACTCCTACACCTCCACATCCCGTCTCTGTATGTTCCGTAGAGCTGGGCGATACAAACCAAATTCATATTGGTATTTTTAGGCAGAACAGCAAGAGATGATATTTTCTGTAGAAGACATGAAAGAAGACATGATTTTTTCTTAATAGAAACAACAGGCCAGCATGAACAGTTTTATTAAAACAATGTGTGGGCTTCCTTGCCTGTTTGCAAATATATAACTATTCATTATAGATGTTTTCTTCATTCCAAACAAAATCTCAAAATAAAGACAAAAATGAATGTAAGTATCTGCTACATGGGTTAAATAAAGGAGCCATGACATAAATGCGTTTCGCTCAACTTAATTTTTTGTTTGTTTATGACACTGCTTTCAAAACATAAGGTGAAGGTTTATTTTCTGTTCATAAACAATCTAAATGTGAAACCCATTTAACACATGGGTAAGTATTTTCTGAATGTGTAGCCGGTCAACACTATTCGGCTACCATAGGTATCGGTGTCAGAGGCATGATATCAGGAGTTGAAATACTGCCCCCTGTGGCACAGACCACTTCTGTTCTGAAAACCACAACACATTAAGAGAACACAACACATTTAAAAAATTAATTTGCTTAATTTTTTGTCTGGATGTTTTGTCTGGTTTTTGCATTGTGGGGCAATGGTGGGGCAGGAGGTAGTGCTATTGTTTGGCAACTGGAGGGTTGCAGGTTCGAGCCCTGGTTTCTCCTGACCCCCTCGAAGTGTCCTTGAGCAAGACACTGAACCTCAGATTGCTCCCGGTGAGCAGGTTGGCGCCTTTGCATGGCAGCCTCCGCCACTGGTGTATGAATGTGTGTGTGGATGGGTGAATGTGAGGCATGAATTATAAAGTGCTTTGAGTGCTCGTAGGAGTAGAAAAGCGCTATATAAATGCAGTCCATTTAATGTTGACGTATTCTGGGCTTTCAGGGCCACCATAGCGTGGTGGTGCAGAGAGTATCACTGCTATCTTACATTTACGAGGTTTGAATCCTGCCTCTGCTCTGAATGTGGAGGTATTCCAATGTTACGTGGGTCTCCTCCATATGTTCTGGTCTCCTATCACAGTCCTAAGACATGCAGTTTGGTAAACTGACACCTCTGAAATATGTATTAAGCGTTACTGTGTGTGCTTTGGTGGTATGCAGTTAATAGATGCTATCTGAAAAACAGGTAAACATGGTGCTTTAGTGATTAGCACTTTGAATCGCACCCCCATATCGATTGGGTGAAGTTCTCTCCAAAGACATGCAGTTAGGCTGGTTGGTGTCTTGCACATATAGTATGATTGAGTGCTTGAGTGTGTGTCATGTATGTGCCCAGTGACAGACCACATCCTGTCCATGATCCTATCCCATCCTTGTGCCATGTGCTGCCCTCTGGTCATGGTGAAAGGTTAGAATGTGGGTGGAAGTTCACAATTATATTCGGCCTTAATTTTTATATAATAAATCAAGCAATGGCTAAATCAAATATTCAAAACCTGTAATTTCCCATTGCAGACATTGTACATAAGTTTTCTACAAGCGTTACTTATTAAGGCATTATTTATTCTGCCAACTTCCTTGTGTCAGCTGTAAAGAAAAATCCTCCTCTAGTTCAGAGTTGACATAAATGGAACAACGTTTCCACCTGCTGGTAGAAAAGCAATATAACAATTGGACTGAATTACGTTTCAAAATGGAAAGTGCGCGAGTTCTCAAACATTTTCATCCTAGCATGTTCCTCCTTGACCGTAATTAAACTTAATATAAACTATTCCTAGAGACTATAGTTGTACATCAATTTTTATACAGTTTTGCAGACATTCACCCATATTTCAAAAGGACTTCAAAACTTTATGTAGGAATAACTCGTAATTGGGAAGACGTAGAAATAATGCAGACGAAAACTTCAAGTCATAGGTAGCATATGAACTTAAAGATATGAGTATATATTGTGTATTTGATGCTCTCTTAACCCCTCCTATCCCTTTGTCAGCATAGGAAAGGGTGTGAGCCATTGTCTAATAGCAGGATTAATGTTCTCTGTATACTTCCGCAAAGAGGCAGGGCCAGTTATGTGCTTAACTGTATGCGTTACAGCACCCAAGGTCATTACAGCGCAAATGGTTTCAATTGCATTTTTTTTCTTCTGTAATTTTCCTTGCACTAATTTTAGATTTTAACTGCTGGAGCACACTGAGAACAAAAGTAAAATTATTTATTAAAAATAATCTAAACCTCAGTTTAGACTTCATCTTTTCAAGGCTCAACATTAAGACCACCTTTATCAAAAGGAAATGAAAAATGTTACACTGCTTAATGGTATTATAATGACGGTGTGTCATGAGGAACTTTTCTGAATTGTATATATCTGTGTTAAAGGTTGGCCTTAGTAGCACTGGTGTCAAACTCACCATAACCTCTAATAATATATATATATATATATATGCTGTTTCCAGAGTAAAACGAGCTCTGACTTACAATTAATCTGGTTCCTAAGCTCTTCCATAAGCTGCCAAAAAAGACAGTGGCTACTTGACAGAGAAAAAAGGTTTTATTTTACCTTTTATAGATTTTCCTGTCTAGTACTAGGTCACCCATTATGATTTATCACATAATGTCTGTAATTACTGAAAGTTACACAGTGTTCATCCCGGTAATAATTAATTGAAAAATATCGACAAAGTATCTTTGTTTGCACAGAATATCTTATGCCCTTGTCACAATGGAGTCTTTCAACTGTCCGGGATTTTTTTAAGGTTATATATCTTAAGAAGATGGAATAAGCCTTGTTGTGATTAATGTAAAAATCACTGTTTAAAATTAGGCAACATTACAACATAACATTGTCAAAATTACACTGCTACTCCATTTACACACATAACCCATTTTTTTGAGTTCTTGTATTACGGATTCTTTCTTACATGTGGGTGGTGTTGTGTCCCAGTAGATAACACTGTGAGCAGCACTCTGATCTCACACCTTCAGAGCTGTGGATTCGATTTCTGATCCTGGTTGTGTGTTTTTGTGAGATTACATGCTCTCCCCATGCGTGTTTGTGCATGTCACTCCCATGTTCCAAAGAGATAAATTCCTTGTAGTGTGTGCCCTGTGATGAAATGGCATCTCTTTCAGGAGTCTGTGTGCCCTGGGCTTCCTGGGATAGAAATCAGGCTCACCACAACCCTGCAATGGATAAATAGGAAATGAATGGATGGCTTCTTATACATATAAAGGTTTAATGTAATAAATCATATAAATAAGTCTGAAAGCTGGCCAGTACTGTGGAAGAGTAAGTTGCTGTCTGGAATGGTAAAGGTGTTAAAAGGTCTGGTGGAGCTGACGGATTTCACTTTTAGTCTACTGTCATTACACCCCCCACCCTGCTCCGTGTGATGCTGATCGAGGTGTGGGCCCTTCCTCCCCATACCCAGAGTCAAGCACCAAATGCTTCCGGCAATTGAGGTGCTGTCCCTCTAACAGCTAGGAATGTGCCATTTGACAGATTGTCCTCTTCCTTAACAATCTCTACCAGATTCTGTGCATCTGGCCACGATCCAGAGATTTACAGTAAGTGCAAAGGCCGGCCAAGGGAAGCCAGAGAGAGAGAGACACGCTGGTCTTTGGGTTGATGAAGATTTCCACAGGAAGTTGGAAAATCAAACACAATGAAAATAAAAAAAAGGAAACTGAAATGTTTGTCTGTCAATACTTCAGATGTCTATAGGGGAAATATAATCTCTTTGACTGAATTAAATGTCCATTTAATATTAACGACAGGGGAAGAAGCATACATGCTAACTAGAAAACCAAATAAATTAAAATATTTTATTTAAAGAAATGCAGTTTTTGTTGCGACAAATACAAAGTATTGCACTTTCATGCAGCTAATGCAAACCTCAAATTTTTTCTTTTTTGATTTTGTGCACATAAAAACAACCAGGAAGTTCAAGGTAGTTTAGAAATGTGGCATCACATACAGCAGATTATACTTTTGCTATTGATGGAAAAATGCTGCACTCATAACTCTAACAGATTCAATGCCCTGAGCATTGGGGGGTGGGGGAGGGGGACCTAGTTTACACCCCCCTCCCCCCCAGCCACCATACACATGCCCTTTCTTGTCTCCTACCACGTATATGGAATTTAATGGTTGGACATACCAACCTTGCAAAAGCCTGCAGCTCCATGATCCCGAGCTCACCCATCGGGGTTGTTCATGAACACCTACACTGGTGGAAAGTGGATGGAAAGTGGATGGAAAGTGGCGGCAGAGACACTTGTCTTTGGTGGGTCAGGTGGACACCCGAGAGCACAGTGTGCTGGCGCACAGCTTGCTTTCTAGCAGGCCGGGACCTGCTTCACTTTGCATACCGTGCAATTAAACAGCGGGAAAAATGTACCTTTGCGCTCTCAGCTTCATGTGAGTGGAAAACAACACCCACAGTATCAAAAACAGAAGAAAGAAAACCCCAGCTTTAACAAATTCTAACAATTACAAAACCTTAAATTCATCAGACTAAAAATTATGTTGATTCCCAGCTTTAAAAATTAAAAACAAAATATACCAGCCATTTGTCGAATGTGCACAACGCAAACAGAGATTACATTTATCACATTACATTTAAGCCACACGTGTGAGGTATTGCAGTTAGTTTGATAATAAAATTACCTTTTGAATGAGTTTAAGAAAACGTGTAACTTCTAATGGGATATTCTTCCAAAATATGTATTTATAAAAGAGCATCACTTTGCACAATAACACAGCACCCATAAGCATAAACTGGGATGCATACAGAAAAATAAATAAATGCACTGGGATGCAGCTGTCTCCTCTGCGACTTTATCCCGAATTCTCATTACTGACGACAGGATTTTAAAGACCCTTATGTGTCATAGTTCATTGTGTTATAATCACTTCAGGAAATGTTCAGGAAGTAGCTGACATGATTTAGTCTGGGCGTCAGCATTGGAGCAGAGGAGTAAACACTGTTTCCTGATCTCCACAGGTTAAGCTGCATAGTCTGAATCCCCGTTTGGCCCCAGGTAGGCACAATCAAGGCACAGGGGCTTGTACTGACAGTCTTCTACTCAAATTCTTCTACCTTCAGCACATATGCAATGGAGCATTCAAAACAAAGCCCGAACAGACGCAACAATCTGTCCTAGTATTACACAACAGCATTCCAGAGGCATAAGTAAAGGATAGAGCTTTACACTATGCAATTATGCACATGGAACAATCTCATAGTAAACATGTGACCAACTGATTTTACGAGCATGAGGTCGTCCTTTTCTAAAGGCTTTGCACTCTTGGCATCAGCTCAGTGTTATCACCATAGTGATTTAGTATCCCAGTGCTTTCTTTGGATGTAGTTTAAAGGAAGACAAAAACTGTAAATTGTGCTAGGCATTTGTTTTAGTTTTTTGTTGTTGAATTTGATAGAAGGGTTTAATGAGCTGCCCATTGTGACATCATTAGACCTATACTATGGTTAATGAGTAGTTTTCTTTTTATGGGCTGCTATGTCTGTCTGTCTCTGTCTGTCTGTCAGTCAACATGTAATTACCTGTAGTATAACAGAATATAATATAATGAAAACTCATTTTTAATTATGCCATTTCTGAATTTGTCACAATTCTCTGTAATATTTGGCCTAAGAAAATAAGTTCTTGCTGAATTTCTCAAGTAATAATTTTATATCATAATCAGCACATCAAACATGCAGGTTTAAGCCCAGCATAATCTTACCATCTTCATTTGGAGAACAAGCAAAAATAATTTACCAGATGTGGGTGATTACTTATAGTCTGTGATGCCCTGTGTGAGCCAGCGAGCATTTAACACTTCACATGCCACGGTGGGATTTCCAGACTCCTGCGTCAGTGGGAGTTCAGGGGGTGGAGAAGCAAAGGAATTTGCCAAGGCAAACAATCAGGTAATTGAGCCAGCCCTTCTTGGGGAGAATCCCCTGCTTGTCGTCTTTCTGTTTGTAGTTGCTAGGGTAACATCTTAGGTGACGGTATCTCCTGGTTAAGAGCAGTTGGAGAGGCTGAATAAAGACAGCTTATTTATCTTACCTACACTGATTTACAGAATCCTCCAGATTGATCGATTACTTCTGACAGATGCCTATGGTGGTTTATTGGAGAGGTTAGCCTGGCACAGACAGCAAACACAGATAAGGACCAGCCTGAATGAGAGGCTTGATTTAAACTGATGTCCTTTCACACTCACAGCCATCATGCACTACCACACTACTGCCAGTTGTTGCCACAACACTTAGGTACATCAAAGATCAGTGTGTCTGATACAGTGAAAGGTCACAAAACCAATTCACTGCTGGACACGGTCATTGATGGCGTATTTTTATGCTGATCTCTCCCGTTTTACCGAGGACATGAAGTGGGTTTTTGACCGGTCTAAACATGGCAGACAGTCAAGTTGCTCCAGCTTCTGCAGGGCAGCGAGTCTGTATTGGATTATGCGATTATGTTCCAAATGCTGGCACTTTCTAGTTGTTGGGGTCGGCAGGCATAGTTTGACACCTTTTATGATGGGCTATAACTGAGGAGATCAAGGATTAGCTGACCACCTGCGAGCTTCCATGCTCTTTTAAAGGGCTGATGGACCTTGAAATCCAGGTGGATAACCGGATCCACAGTGGAGTTGAACATCTGGGTTTCTCTGAAGCGACTGCCGTTAACCCCTTGATGCCTCCTGCTGAGCCGATACAGATGGAATGGACCCGTCTGTACCTAGCAGAACAGCAATAGCAAAGGGCAACCAATGCATGCCTTTACTGTGGACAGGTGGGACAGTAAAAGAATGCACTCACCAGTGAGGAGGAGGGCACTGGTGGGTTTAGCACTGATTATTCCCTCCTCATCCTGGAGGACCTGCTTGTCTGTGGTTATCTCCCAAGGCACCACCTCATTGTTTCGGGGGCGGACAACAGTTTAATAGACGCCACACACGTTCAGCAGACTACTGGAGAGCAGGCACCCCTGGTGGCCCATGCTCTCGACAGGCGTAGGATGGTCACCATCGTTCGTGCCACTCTCCCGGTGAATCTTGCCATTGGTAGTAATGACTTGGAAGAGGTGTCCTTGTCTGTAATCGACTCCCCTCAAGCACCTCTTGTGTTGGGCTAACATTAAGCATAAACCATAATCTCCATTTAGATTGGAAGAGGGGTAACATTATTGGCTGCAGTCCATTTTTTCATTTGCAGTGTCTCTGCACAGCTCTTTCATCAGAGGTCCCCAAGAAGGAAGAAGAAGAATTCCTGGAACAGCTAGAAGGATCTATAGCATTTCCTCAGCTTTGCAGAATTTTATCAGCACTTTTATCAGGGTGTGGCACACGAGCGGATCAGATGAATGGGGCATGACAAGGAGTTTCACTCCTGTTCCCATTCTACAGATCTCAGTTCCCTCTACACAGTTTATTGTAGAGGCGGAGGCCTCAGGCACCAGGGTAGGAGCCGTTCTCTCCCAGCAGCATGTGTTGGGCAATAAACTACATCCCATAGAAATGAACGGAGGGTCCCCACAAAGACATAGATGACTAAGCTGAGTGACACTGTCAACCATCATGCCTGTCCAGGACCACATCACCAGTGATGTTCTGGTGGAAAATGATGAGGAACCACCCTAGAGAGACTAGGAACAAGGGTTACATGACATTACTGCAAAAGTAAACACAGGTAGGGATAACTAGAAACAAGGAGACAAAACAAGCACCTACACTAAAAATACAATGACATATTAACAAGGGGGAAACAAAACCAATAAAAAACAAATGGCCCAACATAGTTGGTAGAGTAGGGTATCACATTTGCTCAGCCACATACTTAGCCCATACAGCCATGCAGCAGCCCGGGGAGCAAGGAAACACACTAAGGGTTAAAGGGGTTAGAAGAGGATGGCCAGCACCACCTGCTTGCCAAATGGGGGAAAAGAGAAAATACGACCAGGCAGGGAATGATTCTGAAAATTGGTCCAGAAAGGAGTACAGTGAATTATTTTTAAGTAGGGCAAGATTCCTTAATATACAAGATGAGTGGCAACTGTGTTCAAGACAGAACATTAGTTTTACCCCTTCAATTTTATAAGCTCAGTAATGTTTGAACCAGTCAGGAAATAAACAGAGAACTTAATTGTAATATGTCTGAGAATGCCTGCTGTTTTTTCTACAAGTGGAATCTGATACACTAGAGCGAAAGACAATGAGATGACAAAGAGGATGGCCGGCAATGGCTGCTGACCACATGGGGAAGAAACACAAGGAAAGGGTCCGACGGGCGCTGACCCTGACAACGCAAAGTTTGAAAAAGGTCTGTCAAATAGTTTTTAAGTTATCTTCTTAATGGGATTAAGTGTCAGAACTGACCATCTGGGGAATACAGTTACATTCTGTTTATTTGAGTTTAGGCAACTGCGTCATCTATCTCCTGTTATGTTTTACTAAAATGTTTAAGCCCAGAGCCTATCCCTGTGAGCACTTTGAGGCTAAACAAGATATTAAAATTAGAAATTTGTTCGATTTGTGGACAGTGTAAAATTTTAAGTTTCTCATAATGCAGTCATAACTCTGTAGACCCTAGACAGTCTATGCATAGTCATAGCTTGGTTTAATCTGTTATAGTCATAACTTAGTCTACCCCAAGAAGCATAGACCATGAGGGGACATATGAGGGCCAGTCTGCTGCATAGTATCCACTACAGATGGAAGAATGAAGCCTGCTATCATTAGGGAAATCTACACTAACAGAGAAAGAACAGGCAAAGTCAAAAGACACGATGCAGTGGGTGAGATTTGAATCCCTAATCCTGAAAGTGAGAGGTCATAAAGCCACCATCCTATATTTGAGGTGGGGGCTCATAAAGCCACATCCCCCCTAGAGGTGAGAGATCAAAAAGCTACCATCCCACTATGGAGGTAGAAGGTGACAAAGCCACACCCCCCCCCTACAGGTATGAGGTCACAAAGGCACCATCTCACCCTGGAGTTTGACATCACAAATCCACATCCCCCCTGGTGACAAGGTGACAAACCCACATCGCTCATAGAGGAGTTCACAAAACCACCATCCCACCTTGAATGAAACATTTGAGTTTCCCATAATCAACAATCATTTCTCTCGCATAAAATCTATTATTCTAGTCCCATATAAATGAATGTCTGCTTTCAAGACTTTGCCATTAAATCTGAAAAGGCTTGTGGAGGGGAATGAAGCTTATGCTCAGACTGCCCAGTAAGCCATACTTATCATCCAGCCATCATTTTTCCATCAGTCCATCTTCCAGTTGCTTATCCAGATCCGGCTGCATAGAGACTGGAACTTATCCCAGGAACACCCTGAAGTCAGACCATCACAAATTCACGTACTATTTGCAATTCAGAGGTGTAAACACACCAGACGGCATTATTCTGGACTGGAGGGAAGCAGGGCACCCAGAGAAACTCACACTATACTGGAGAACATGCAAACTCGACACACACAGACATCCGAATCAATCCTGAAGATCCAATGCGTCATTCACTCTCAGTCAGTTTTGCAGTCGACCTTTTTTTCATTTTTTTGTCCCTCTTTGATTTGAACTGTCATATTCATTACATTCCTTTATTAGCCAATATATGGCAAGACGTTCAATTTGTGACTCCAATTGCAAGACGCTACAAGCCACGCTGCTCCTGAGTGTAGCACTCACACTCTGTATCTCTTCTCCCTTGGGCGTGGCGATGGCATCCTGTTCACATCGCCAAAAATTAACATTAGATAGATGAATAGGAATGTGCTGGTGATATGTTTGTGTTTAATCCTGGAGGTATTTTTAAAAATCAAACTTATTTATAAAACTTCTGAAAACTGATGGAAGGAGCAGTGGCTCACAGTTTGCTAATTATTATGGCATTGAGTAAGTATGTTTCGGTATATTTCCATATTTTTTGAAAATTTTTTCTTTATAACTAATTTATAAAAATGCTATCAAGTATGCATATTCAAATCACATGACTATATTGGTATATGTATATAAGTACAACACATATAAAAAGCTGGAAACTAAATTTAGATGTGGCATATGTGCACAACAAAATAATACAACGTTTTCCTACTAGGTAACTAACAAGAACCAATCCATATGCTGTATCAACTTGTCCTATTCAGGGTTACTTGGGGCCAGAACCTATGGGCAGAAGGCAGGGAACAACCCTGGTTGGGGCGCCAACCCATCACAGGGCGCAGTCACACACCAGTCACTCACACAGGCACACCGATGGGCAATTTGGAAACTCCAGTTCACCTTAGCATGTTTTTGGACTGTTGGGAAACCAGAGTACCTGGAGGAAACACCCTGGCGACATGGGGAGAACATGCAAACTCCACACACGGAACCATGAACCCTGGTCCAAGAGGCATGATACAACAGTGCTAGCTACTGTACCACCCCGTCGGCCACTAACAAGAATGTATAGGCTAAATCACTTTAGTGTATGACTGTGAAATAATTAATAGACAACTACTATGTGTTGCTTACATAATCGAGGCGAACTACCTGCAACCTTAAAGCCATCAGGTCCAAAAGAGACGACTCTGTGAAGCCTTACTTTTAGTGTTACTAGTACAGAAATTCCTGGGATGAGAAAAAGTCTCATGGTGTAGGTCATTTCACACCACAAGGTATTGGAATCAGACTGCAAGAGAATTTTGCTGCCCTTTCAGGGCTTGGAGCTCAGTAACTTACCCCTATCAGTCATCCCCCTTCACACGGTCAACCCTATGCCTTGTACTGAACACTAGATAAGAATCTCCAAGTTTCATATCTGACTTATTCCTAGTGGGGGAAGATATTTCAAAGATGTGAGTCTCCTTCCTTTCTCAGATGAGGCATATATAGATGTTTTTCCCTGTTTGGCTGTTGGTTCACAATCACTTCTTGTGAGTAAACTTTTGCCTGGTATTTTGCTGACCGGAGCCATATTTATAAGTCATGTTTCAGTTCCATTCCTATATATTTACCTTTAAAGTTGACTTTCAGAAAGCTGTCTAATCTCCTTAATCCATGATGCCTCAAGAATGATCCCATTTCTGCAAATGACACGGAAATCCTTGAAGTTCTGTCATATGGAAAGATTTTCCAAATGTTATCAGATGAGGATGAAAGCTCACTGATATGTTTTGTAGTCAGAGTGCAAGTTCAAGTCCCAACTTGAGTCTGAGAAGGGGTATGATAATCAAAAGCATCAGACGGCCGTGATACGAGAACGTCAGCTATCTAGATGCAGTGATATTCTTTTTAAAATAATATATATGGTCACAGTTATATCTGTGTTCATATCAACAGTTTAATAGGTCTCAGTTGCAAAGGTGTGGTTTAATAGCATGTCAGAGTTATAAATGTGTGGTTAAAGGTTAGTTGTTCTCTGTTGAAAAATGCTTTCAGTGCAGATTTTCTGCTTTTTGTTTTGACATAAAATGAGCTGGGGAAACCTAATGATCATGATAGCATTATTTAAAGAACACATGGTAGATGCCGCATGTTTGTCAAACCAGTCCTCGGGGACACCCAGACAGTCCATGTTTTTGCTCCCTTCCATCTTTGAGGGAGCAAAAATGTGGACTGTCTGGCAGGGAGCTGGGAGGGAGCAAAAATGTGGACTGTCTGGCAGGGAGCTGGGAGGGAGCAAAAACGTGAACCGTCTGGGGGTCTCTGAGGACCGGGTTGAGAAACACTGATGTATGATCATGCTGTGACGGAATTACTACAGTAAGTGGATTGTTAAGCACACAATGTGTTTTGTGTGAAAGAGCTCACATTACATGAAAGATTCTTTGACTTCTTAAAATATAAAAATAAAATATCAAGAGATTATTCAGCCCATGGGCTATAATGTATTGTATTACATATCAAACCTCTATTTTTTTGCAACCTGTAGCAGTCTGCAATAAATAAGGTTCTTTTTTCTTTACTGCTCTGTTTAGAAACATTTTTCCATGATTGCATTTAATTTTATATCAAAGGCCGTGGCTTTAATAATGACACCATTTGATTTAAGGCAGGGATTGTACATGTTCAGAAAGAACAATATCAAACAAGGATTTCATTCAATCCTAACACCCTCACCTGAATTTATCCATTCACCCCTTCTTCTTATTCAGTGCAGGGTTGTGGAGTTAATTAAATCACAAGTTCAAGTCCATAGGAATTCTTCAGTTCTTGCTTTGCTCTGAGACACTCAAACAGGGAGCATATCTGCATCCCTGGAGCAGTCTTGTCAGGGCAGTGGCCTTGATTAAAGGATTAACAATGACATGATTACTCTACCAGTTATGGGATTTGAACTACTGACCTTCTGATCACGGGCATACAGTCATAAGCTGTAGAGCCACACACTAGCCCATTTGTCTTGAAAATAAACCCCAATACAACTTTCTTTCGCGGTTCCACCCTTGTATTACATTTGGTTTATCTGCAGAATAGTGAAGCTCTTCTGATGCAGATCTTCTATATTAAATAGCAGTATTCAATATTAAATAATTTCTTTATATTTTTTCAATCTTTTCTGGGTATGTGCAAAGCATGATTATTTAAATTAACACATGAAAAATTTAAAATGCTAATGAAGTCCACCTATATTAGTATAACTCAGTCAACCTTCGTTACCCTCAGAGACACAATTTTAGGTGCAGAGTTAAACTTTTTAATTATACCGAACCAATTATTTCCTAGAGCCAGTAACCAACAATGATTGTGAAAAAACTTCTCCTTGTCTCCAGGACATGATTCTTGAAAGCCTGCTAAAACTTGTGCAGGGGCCTTTTTCAACTGAATCTTTTAGTTATTCAGCAACAAACTAAAGCACAGCGTCCTCACAGGCACAAATTCCACAGTTTGGAACTAAACTTCAGTGCCAAAACTAGACATTGTCCTCATCTGCAAGCATTGCATATATATTTAAACATAACCATGAAAATTTACATAGAACTAATATTTAAAACTCCTGTTTTAAGGGGGAAACCCCCGTTTCATCTTTACCAGTATTTAACTTCTTCCAAATATATCAGTTTGTCTTGAATACTGTATGTCCGTCTATCCCATCTAATTCCCACTCTTCTCAGCTTTGTATATAGTCTTTCTGTATAATATCTGCAGCCACAGCCCTCACTTTTGCAGAGATTTAAACTGAACCCCTAATTAGACTGTTAACCCCAGAAATCCCAGTTCATTGTAAGCACAGACTGCAGCTGTGGAAGCAGCAAAGATATGATATACTAAATGTGACACCATAGTCTAAAAGTCAGGTTTCAGACATGTTCCAGGAGCCCGCCTGGCAGTGTGGAGAGGTGAGGTATCACCAGACTGTGTCCAGTTCGGGGGGTACTTTCACAAGTGGTGACTTTCTAAGAACCAACAAGATCACGGGTGAGCTTAAGGAATTCTGACATTATCTACGAAATATTCTAAAAATGCTTCTCATCATTCCTTTTAGCGGTCATCACCAAAGTCACCAAACCCTAAATCACCAGGCAAACTCTGCCCAGATAAGTCAGACACTTTGGCTTTAAAGCTGATTTTTGGAGGAACACTCAGCTTTGCAAAGGTATATGCATTACATGCACTTTTTGTACTACATAGTTAACATTATTAGTGGGGGTCGTCTTATCGTTCTGGTACATTGGTGAATCAAACTCCATATTACTATGGGATGTAGAGCCTGGTTGCCTTTAGCTGAAGGATACACTTCAATACGAAGCCTTGGTAGCCTTTAATACTTCCTGAAACACTGGGCAATGTGATGAATCTGTATTGTGAAAAATACTATTTTAAATTAAAATATTCTTGGGAGTAAAGTGAGAGTTTTTATTATGCAAGAGCTGCTTTGTTTTACTAGCAGAGTATAATAAGATTTACTTCAGATGTCATTCACACCTAAGACAATTTGGTAACTCCAATTAACCTCAGCATGTCTTTGGACTGTGGGGAAACTGGAGAACCCAGAGGGAACCCTATGACAAAACAGGGAAAACATGCAAACACCACGCACAGAACCCTAACGGAGACTGGAACCCAGGTAACACTGCTAACCACTGCACTGCTATGCTGCCCCTGTGTCTTGCTATGGTGTGCCAAATTATTTTCCTCACTTGTACGACACTTTGGACAAAGGTGCTGCCAAATAAATTTTGTCATGAAATGAAATTAGGGAATCTGTGATGCATGCGCATGTTTAGTCCACAGGTCATCCTAATAATGGAATGTTGTTGAGAACAATTTCTTAGCTACTTAAAATGATGTCACTTGAATACATTATTGACAAATTACCGGTACTCAAACGCGGGACATTAAATATTATAAAGTTGCTAAGGCTGCTCAAACAAATTGTTATGCTTAATGACAAACCCACACACAACATAAAACACAAAATCAAAATTTATGTTTAAATCTAATTTTGAACAACTGGTGACAGAATGACCAACAGTGAGATAAATTTAAAGATGCTGACTAACAGTGGATTGTCATTGTAATGTTAAAAAAGATTAAATAAATGTAAATATAGCATTATAAAATTATAGGACGCTTGAATACTGATTACTGACCATAAACTTGATACTTTGGGACATGTTTGAATCTGTCTAAAGCCTGATGAGAACTTTGCTTTAACCAAGTTGCTTCTACTTGCTTGCTCCTTTAATTAAAATGCTTGTCAATAAAAGACTTTTGTGGTACAGTTGACAAGGCCCTTATATTACGAATCCTACATTACATTTAAAGTATCCTAAGTGTCTGTCTTTCATCAAATAGAATCTAAGATTAGAAAATGCTGTGTATGATACAGAAAAGAAACACACATTCATTATCTCAATACAGGATTATTCATAATGCTCTCTTGTTTGGCAGCAGAAATTCTTCCCTAAACTATCTTCAATTTGTACAGAATTCATCTGTGAGAGTCTTTATTGTCTTGTACTGATGTGTCTTAGGAATCCACTTCTGTCACACACATTAGCTCAGTTATTCTTCTCACTGGATCATCTCACAGTACCCCAAATAAGAGCATAAGGCTAGTGTACGAAACTACTTTTTTAACAATCCAACTACTATTGTATTGTATTATTTTGTTTTTCTCATGTTTGCTACTCCTACATAAGCTAGCCATCTATAATGTTCACATTTTTTTTTGTGCTTTACTTTCTGTCTCACACTGGGGGCCATGAACTAATACATCTTCAGCTGGAGCAAGGAACCCAGACTTCAACAATTTTTAGAGAATGGATCCTCTTATTTCCATGATCTAGAGAACTGATAAAATTTACTACATCAGCCCTCCCCCAGCGGCTTTGTATGCAAATACTGGATTACTGGCCAGTTAATCCTAGCTCTTGTGTTTTGTTGATATTTGAAGTCAGGATGACATTTTTGCATGCATTTATTGCACTGCATTTTTTATTTGCATTTTCTGTAGCACTGTACTCCAGGAATACTTCAAACAAAAATGAATGTATTCATTTATTCATTATTATTATTAATTTATTAATTCACATACACACATACTCTCATTAGTTAAATTCACTTTCATTGTAAGATCGGTCTTCTTTTTATGGTTTTTGTACATGAAATACTGTCATCTTCAAAACATAATGTAATATGCTTGACTAAAATCATACAGTAGCAGATCTAATGTTGACATCAAACTTCACTCCCTGGCGAAATACATGAATGTCTTAAAAAGTGCAGTCACGTCACATACCATAGACAGTTCCTGTGTAAACCTGGAATTGCACCATAACCAGTGGCTGAAGATGTATATCTGTCCTGAATCCTGAGAAACACTTCATTACATGTCAATGAAGACACCTGGCATCTAAGACAGGAACTACTTCAAGTACTGTCATTCCATCAGATAGGAACATTCTGTTTAGTAAACTGCATCTATCTCCAAGGAATGATTTTTTATTCATGTTAGAAGTTAGTCTGATGCCTTTTCCTAGGCAATGTAATGACATTATACAGAGGAACAGTAACACGATGGAAATTCTCCTGCTTCAACATCAGCATCAACACAAAATATGTCCAGTAGAGTAATATAACAGAGCAGTGTTTCTCAACAGGGTCCTCAGGACTCCCAGACAACATGTTTTTGCAGAAATGTAGACTGTCTGGCAGGGAACTTGGAGGCAGCAAAAATGTCGACCACCTGTAGGGTCCCCGTGGACCAGGTTGAGAAGAACTATAGTAGTATGTAGAGCAGGGTTCCCCAATTTCAGCCTTAGAGGGCCAGTTTGCAACACAGTTTTCAGATTTCCTTGCCCAAACACACCTACTAAACTTGGCAATTAGCTGGTGAGCTAAAAATGGTGTGCTGCAGACTGGCCTTCCAGGACCGGAACTGGGGAACCCTGACTGCAAACTGTGTTGCAGACTGGCCCTCCAGGACTGGAACTGCGGAACTCTGATGTGGGAGCAGTATAAAAATAATCCTTTTACACAACACGTTTACTGAACTATACATAATTCCATAGTTCTTTTCACATTTGACGCATTTGATTTCCTCTCATGTGTCTGCAGTAACTAGAAGAAGAAAGTCCCTGCTTTCCAACACTTTTTCACAAATGTTCAAAGAGGTCCTCATGTCTCAGACTATAGTAATCACTTTAGGGCCAGTTTTGCACATTGAATTTGCAAGTGTATCAATATCGTAACCAATTGTTCAGAGTCCAGCTGGACTAAGATGACTGAAGACCAGAATCCCACAGTTTAAATATGACCTGCTGGTCATCAGATTGAGTTTGTTTACTTTATGTATCCACATATCTGTTTATGCTCAACTTATCGGCTTTGATTGGATGTTTTGTGAATGACATTTGTGGGTGGCCTGGAGCTACATTGTGGCACAGATGCAGTTAGGTTTTTCAGATTGATTCCATGCCAAGTTGCTCTTGCGGATGTTTTTAGAGCTACATCAAAGATTTCCTTCAGGCAATATGCTGTGTCACATAAGGTAAATCACGGTATACAATCTTTATGGCATCTACTTTACTGTTATTTCTGTAGACTGTGTCTTCAGGTGCATTGAACTATTTTGCTCATTAACCTTTTGTTATCTTAAGGCTGGAAATCTATTAATATTGATTTTTTTTTGTGCCGTGAATCTCAAAACATTCTACCTCTATATTTAACATTACTTTCATACCTCTCAAGTATATCTGTTCCTGCAGCACTGAATACAGGTATGTATTCGCTTTTATTTCCATACGTGACATAAGAACATTTAATAAAATAGAATACAATTTTATTTAAAATATAATAACATTTTACAAAATACCTAATACTTTAGTAGAGGATAATACTACAGTACAATACTATACTAGGATAATATTATTCTTTAGTCTGTCCCAGTGCCATCCTCACACTATAACTGGTGATGCAAAAATGTTTTTGAAAACCTATGTAGCAGATAAAATAATGTTTGTGGTGTTTCCATTACCAAGAAGGACAAAATGTGACCTATAAAGGAAAAAACACTACTGTCTGCATACATATAAGAAAGCAAAAAATATGGTAGATTAAAATATGATTTGGAGAACTTAAAATGCATAAGCATGTATATGTTTGATTTTGAGGGAGTAGTTATACAGGTTTTTATCGTACTTAGAGACATAATGGCTTATGTAATAGCACAGAAAATGGAAGCTGTGGTGGATGAAAGTAACCATAAATGACTTAACTTTACTTGACTTGTCACCATTCTGTCTTCTTTATTAAATGAAATAATACTTCCAGTTTTAACAACTTTAACAACCCCAAGGTGGTATTTATACTATTTAAGAACATAAAGACCTGAAGAAAACAGAAATACTTTGTCATGTTAGAAGTGTATTATTATTATTATTATTATTATTATTATTATTATTATTGGCATATATGAAGCCATCCTGTAGACTCACAACCTGAAAGATGAAAGGTGGGGGTCAGATGCAGCGCCATTAAGGCTGCAGACATGAGCAGAAAAGACCCAGAATGATTAGACCTTGGCAGTGGACACTGGCTTTGAAAGCATGGAACTTGATGGGGAAAGATCCAGAGATAGTGTGGGAACTGGCTAGATTAAGGACATTAGGCAGGTGGGGGGGGATGCTCAGACATCTCAGACAGAGGGCCGTGCAGCAGGAGTTTTTCCCAATTGAAAGAAGGGTCTATGCTACTGAATTGCAGAGAGGAAAACGCAGACTGTTTATGTATGTGAGCCAAATGGCAGTGTGGAGCGGTCAGCCTAGGAGAATGTACTGTGAATGAGGTCAAGTCAAGTCAAGTCATTTTTATTTACCAAAAGTGCTGTACATCACAGTAGTACAATAATAAAACAAATAAAATGCATAATAAAAGCAGAGACATGGTACAATGCTACACACACACAAAAAAAGGAAATAACAAAATTAAAATACGACAGAACAAAAATGCGAGAGAGTAAAAACAGGTTTTTACGTGAGATATAAAACTATTGATAGTTGGGGATAATATCACATGCAAGTGGTAGGGTATCCCACAACCTGAGCACAGAAATGGCAAAGACACGGTCACCTTTCAAGCATGCCCGTGGAATGAACAGTAATTGCTGATTGGCTGATTTGAGAGTTCAAGAAATAGTGTAAGTCTGAATAAGCTCTGAGATGTATTGGAAGCTATGCCATGTAATGCCTTAAAAAGAAATAGTAAAACTTAGGTCATTAACTATAGACTCTATTGTTCTGTTAGAAAACCTCTATACTCACATGGAGGACGACAGATATCTGGAGTGCTGTGTTGGTTCTTAACCAGAACGTTACTCAATATCTTTCCTTTCTGTACAAACAGAAGAATGTTCATGAAGGGTCACTCTAG
>JAODLD010000113.1:28825343-28852405 GCA_026781065.1 Mormyrops boulengeri
CCCCAAACGAGCTTGATGGGCCGAATGGCCTCCTCTCGTTTGTAAATTTCTTATGTTCTTATGTTCTTATGTTCTTTGGTAGGTAACTTGTGTCTTCTACTCTCTACACGTTTCTTCTGTACTCTTTGACTGTGAGCCACAAAACATTGGATTGTATGGTAATTATGTCTTAAAAGTTTGTCAGTTTCTTTTTTTTTGTGTCCCTCTGGTTGTCACTTTACTATTTTGTTTTTTCTGGTCTCTGTAAGGTCCTTTTTTGGCCTGTTTTTATAGTGATAATAATTTTGCTTAATACTACACAGGGAAGTATCTACAGTTTCTTGTTTTACTCCAGTCAGAAAGTACCAAATACTGTACCAAATACCAAATACTAAGCATGCTCTATTTTAAAACTTTCCATTCTTAATTGGAGAATAATTTAAACTGAAGCTATTGGTCAGAAGATGCAAGCAAAATACACATTTGCCTATTAATTCAGCGCACAGTATTTTAGAGAAGCTGACAAGACACAGACAAAATCTGGAACTTAAATGGACATAGTATTTTTGTTGTACAAAATGTTAAAAATGATCCTTATGACCCTGACTAGGATAAGTAGCTGGAAGATGGATGGATGGAAGATGGATGGATTGATCGATGGATGGATCGATGGATGGGTGGAGGGAAGGATGTAAAACTTATAATGTAAATGAACGTATAAACTGCACATTTAAAAAAACAACAGGTGTATGACTCATCGCCATCATGTTCATGCCTATAGTGATTAAATAACAGTGATTAAAAGATTGTGTAAATATAAAGTGTAAATTATGAGTTTTAATTTCAGGAAAGTGGTTAAATCTCAGCAGAATCGGAGCACCCACCACTCCAGTCTGATGACTATAATGTTTGGCACTACTTTCAATATTTGCCTGTCATTCTTGAGAATAAGATTGAATGTATAGCTTTGAAGTGAATGAAGTTCCGTTTTGTAAATGATACTTTAAATACTAATGCTTAAGAGCCACTGTAATAGCCACGGGATCTCGACATAAATCATTAAGCACCTGGGAACCTATGCAGGACAATTCCTCCCACATAATTATCACAGCTGCTATAAATTTTATAAATGGGACACTCTTTTATTCCTTTCCAAATGAAATTATAGTATGGAGTGAAAAATATGGGCCCATGCATGATGACACAAACTGCACTGAGCAATGTGCAGAACCGAAGCAATTCAAGTTGAATTCAAAGGAGGCAGATATGTGTTTAACCACCAAGAGGTAAAAGCAGAAGTTTTCATAACCGTCCTAGCAGGGTGTTGGCAGGGCCACAGGGCAGGTAAACCTCCTGAATTCGTCCCATCTGAATCAGGCATGCCAGACCCAGAGACTGGGGATACAGAGACTCCGCTACACAGGCTGCCCCAAGGGAAAGTGCACAAACACATATTGTGTGTCTGAAAGCCCTGTCTACTTATGTAGGACAGCAAAGGGAACATTATGAAATGGCAGTCTGAATAGAGAGCTGACTCGGCTTCCGTTACTGAAATGCACCCCACATCAAATCCTCAGTTTAAAAAGACAGTGAAATATAAATATACCAATATATTATATATTTATGCTATGCAAAATAAAGACTAGAGCATAAACAATATTCACAAGCATCATATTCCAGCTGTATCTGCATGCAGCCCATACATCCCATTTTCTTTCTTGCTTTTTTTTTTAAACATTCCTATTAAGATACAGTTGGGTGGATCATGGCCCGAAAACGAAAAGGGCTGAAATAAAAGCCCCTTTCAAAGCTGAACTGAGGCAGGCGAGAATTTCCAGTGCTGTCGCGAACAAAGGCATGCTGTGATCTTGTTACCAAACCTCCAAGGAGGCATGACCTGGGTGAAAGATACTAAACTACAGCTATCACACCACAGCCTGAGACCAGCTCTATCTCAGTACAACAGCCTCTTCACAGACTGTAATCAACACTCCCTTCGCAATATATACCATCGTGAAATATTTGAATGATATTTATATAGGTAGTAGGAGACTATAAAATTCTGTTATTTCAGCTTTGTATTATTTCACCAGATCTTTATAATAAAATTCCTGCCTTCCATTTTCTGTGGCCCTGGCAGAAGTATCAGCCTGTGTCTCTTTGTTTACATACACCACATAAATTTGTATAATACCACCTATGAGCTCTAAGTGCTCTGCTGTATTACTGAATCAGACAGTCCACTGCTTTCAGATTCAATGGTGAAGGTAAGCTTGACAGAATTACTTGTAGTGCAAAATAACAACCTCAATGAAATAAAACAAAGTATTGATACAGTATCTATTGACATGTCACTAACAGCATGCTCATGACATATTCTGCTTGTGCACATGTTCTTAGAATCAAAGCTTGTTAGTGTGTCTGACTGTGCCTACCAATGGCACATCATGCTGGTCATCCATGCATGATGCACCCACAGAAAATACCATAATTACGCTGTCTCAGCCTTTATTGTTTATCAACTGTATATGGCTCCTTTCTCATAGCATTCATTAGTCACAATTTCATTGGAGTTAAAAGGAGGACAACCGAGATAAAATAAAAAATCTGTAACACTTTACTTAAGACCAGGTTTTTTGTCATTTATAAGCACATTCAAAATGCATTATGATGCAGTCATAAAGCATCTATAGCGCATTATGGATGAGAGCTTCATTAAGCATTCATAATGCATAATACACATAGCTATAACATGTTATGCCTTTTGATAAATATTTATAGCCATGTTTATAATGCTTTATGAATGCATTATTATGTGTTATAGTGTCAGTGTAGTAATAAACTGATATAATGAAAAATCTGCATGATGCAGGCATTCCTTCAATCCTGTGAATGTGAATCAGAGAAAAATACACTGAAAATGATCTTACTTATTTCTTGCTTTCCTTCAATATATCTTTCTAAAAATCATGGGTTTCCATCTACACTCCTGTAGGTATTTTCTTGCCTTGTGTTCTGTACTTCCTGCCATAAGTTCCAGACTCACTGTGACCCTGTATTAGACAAGTGGCTGGAAAATGGATTGTCTAATTATACAATGAATAGATCTAACTGGTTAGAAATTATAACAATGATTTGATCTTGGTGGGCAGGTAACCAGGAGCAGAAAGGTCTTAAACAAGAGAAGCAGCAACTGTAGGTAAGCAAGTTCATTCACATAATGCTTTAGATCCCTGCTCAGATATGCAGCAGCCTAGGGGAAGTCGGAGAGTGCTCTTCATGTAGAAACAGCTGAACCTCTAGACTGGCTTGGGCTTGATTGTGGTAGAAGTTTTGCTTCAGACACAAAATTAGGTGTTGATGTACACAAATGTTCTGTGCCTTTTACACACTAGACCCCAAGGCACGATTTTCCATGAAAAAATAAGCTGGTGAGTATTGATACAATTTATCTCCATGGTTTATCTATGTCTATGTTGAGCTGCTTTACTACCACAGGCATGAATACTTGCAAGTTTGAAGTCACTCTTAAGGGAAAATGTGCTACTCCCAGACTTTAATGATGTCCCATTTGTGATATATGATGCTGATAAAAGTGATGTACTGTATACTCAGGACAGTGGGCTGAGCCCAGGGCATCGTGTCTGGGTTGATATGTATATCGCAATGCTGTGCCTTTTTTAGTGTCATTTTTTCACTACTATGCCAAGAAAGACGTAGGTTGAAAAAAGATTAGCAAGAGCAAATTGAGGTGGATTTATTTCTATTACATTCACTAACTTAAAGCTGGGTATGGTTGTTATTTGAAAAATAAAAGCGGAGAGCCAAGTTAAAAACATTAGTTACCGTACTGTTAACTTGCTAAGTAATTTCACTCTATAGCATCCAAATTGAATTTTGAGAAAATAGATACATTTAAAGACATTACCTAAATTGATATGTTTACATCAGTTGAAATGCATACAGACATTTTCCATGACCACTTATCCAATGTTACCCAAGAAGCAGAGGGCACAGCACACCATTGTATCAACAGAGCAGGGAAGTTATAGACACTGGCATCAACAGAGCAGTGCAGGGAATTTAGGGACATTGGTTCATCTACACTGCATGTTTTAATGTGTTTTTGATTGTGGTATGTTGATAAGTGCTACAATTGTTTGAATTTTTTGTTAAGTTCTTCAGAGAACCTATGTTGTAAAAGGCACCATATAAAAACTAATTTAAAAACTGTCTGGCCTTGCAGGGTAAGCAGTTGGAGGACGGACGGATGGACGGACGGATGGAGATAGTCTGAGGAAATCCACACAGACATGAAGAGAACATGCAAACTCCAAGTTTCTGGAAGCAGGTTACCATGAGGGCTGATGGTAAGGTGTGTCAGCATTGCTTAATGTCTTTATTCAGTAAGCAAAGCTGAACCAATCAGTTGTGCACATCAGCCCACGTATCAGTCTCTCTAAATTATTACAGTGTGTGCAGGAATGAGAGCCCACATTAGCGCCACATCCTGCAGCCTTAAATACAAACCTGTTTGCTGCTCATACAGGGGTCCATTTCCCAAAAGCATTGTTGCTAAAGAGTTAGCTACGGCTACTTACCTACTTGGAACCATGGAACTGAATGGGTCTAACCATGTAAGTTGCTAATGTGAGCTTTTGGGAAACGCACCCCAGGCTATGTATTTTGTGTGATTACAGTGTGTGTGTTGTGCTGATTGCTTTCCAACCTTAGCGCCATTGAAAATCCCCATATTTTTGGAGTTTGCACGTTTCCCAGCTCAAACACATCTTAATCAGCAAATTACCAGGTATAGTGGATGTATTTGAGCAGGGAAATCTGCAAACTGTGCTGGATTCTGGCCCTCCCGGACCAGAATTGGGGAACACTGCTCTAGGGCATCTCCAGTGAATAGGTTCATCGTGATGCCATATAACATTCCTTTATCAGAGAGCCGCCAAATCTTGGCTTTATCTGCAGATATGAAGCAGTCATGGAAAAGAATCAATCACAGACATATTCATTCTTAAGTTATTTTTTCTAACAGTTCTCCTTTACCTTGACTGACATGTATTGATGAGCATATGTTTAGTCTCAAAAGGGGAATTTCCAGGTCTTAGTTCCTACAGAGCTGTTGTGTTTCCTTTCAAGATACTTTCTTCTTTTTTATCACTGTGCTTAATTTTTCTTTGAAGATGATGATGTGAAAAACCCAAAGCGATACTCCACACATGCATATGTGAAATTATGGAATGTGTCTAATCACATGCAGTATCAGGTTGGTCAACCTCAGGGTCACCATGCTATTCCTCTCAGCATCATGCCTTTCAGAATTCACTACTGGTAATGTGTAGCACACACTAGACACAATTGGGGTGATTCCTCCAAGACATTGCAGTTTTCCTTGTGAATTTAGTTGCTCCATTTTGCCGGTGAGCACCAGTGGCTATGTTATTCTGTGGAGGCCTTACTGACAAAGCTGATTTTAAAGGGCCCCACCCTCTCCACTCACCTGGGCTCTTTGTTCATCTCTTCAGCTCATTTACAGGAGAATATACAGTGAACTGGGTCATGTGCAACTGTCATCTTCATAAAAATGGGAGTAGGCTATCATCACCCTCTGGGTGCCATATCAAAGGGCTGAAATTACTTGTGTTTTAGCCATGCTCAAACAGGTGGGTCCTCTTACAGTTAATTTTCTTTTGTGAATACTTTACATAAAGAGTTGCACTTGAAAGGTTTTGAAACCTTATATAGTGCCTGTCAAATGTGTGATTTTAACAAGCCCAGTGTTAGTATGAACCTAAGTACACAGAATCCAACACTAACTGATCCCTTGGCTTTCAAACACAAATTACTTAAATCAGTTGCAATGCAGATTATCTCACAGAGGACTATTTTCGGTTTTATATGTTTTAGTAATTAATAACAGTGCACTACAGTGGCAAATCCTGTCCCTTCAGTGCTTATATGGATCTCTCCTTGTTGTGTGTCCTTCCTCCTACACCCCAAAAATGTTAGTCTAACGGGTGTCCCAAGGTAGCTACCATCTGACCCCACCCTCTGTGATTTTCCCAGTTTGGCCAGCAGGCTTTGATGATCGTTCTGCCTTTTCCCCTCTCTGTCATATAGTCCTTCGACCCTTTTGTGTTTTCTCTGCTCTCTGGGCCACTATATAGCTCAGTGGGCTCAGTGTTTGGCTTAGAGACTGAGAACCTGCTTGTTGTGGTCTGAAGTTGCTTGGAACCAGGTTCACCTGTTTGTTTAATTATTCGTATTTTGTTCCCTGGTGTTTATTTTCTGTCTTAGTTTTCCTGCCCTTGGTTTGCCTTGTGTTCTGTTCTGGGTTTGTTTTAAACCTTTTGATTCTGTAACTAATTAGCTTTGCTTTGTATTCCTAGTGTCAGATTGTCTCCTAGTTTTATGTCTGTTTAGCTTCCTAGTTCTGGGTACATGTTCATTTTTGTTAATTAATTCCACCTGTGGCTTGTTACCCTGTATTCTTGTTGATTGGTTGTCTTGGTCATGTCTCACTCCTGCTCCCTCGTTAGCTCGGTTTGGTTTGTGTATTTAAGTTCCTGCCTGTGATTATATCCTCAGTGAATCATTGTTGTATGTTACTGAGTGATGGAAGTTCAGTACCCTTTCCTTTTCTCAGTTCTTTTGGTTTTGTTAGTGTGAATTCATCTTGCAAATAAATCCCTTTCTGTCTCGGAGTCGCTAGTGGATCTTCACTGTTTTTCTGCCCGCATAATGCCGCGCCGTAACAGGGTGTTTCTAAATAGTTGACAGCGTGTGTATGTGTGCGCGCAGTAATGATGTACACCCATGGCTTTTATTCCGTGTTGCTTGAGATGTACTCCAGGCTCATACATGACCATCCACTGGACTAGTGAATAAAACATGGAAAGACAATTTGCATGTAAACCAATGTATACAGTATACCACCATTCCCAGGGTTAATTAACTGAATGTGTAGTAGTCACAACATACATCAAATGAATAAAAAAAAGACAAGGGCTGAATAATTTTACATTGTTTACATTTTACACTCTTTGAATACATTTTTCTTCTGAAACTTTGTGGCTTGTGTAATTATTTACTGTACAACCATTTTGCCTGTAGTTAGGACATTGTAATGAAGCAGAAGGATGGCACTGGTGCAAATCAGCTCCGAGTGATCGGTGTTTAGGGCAGCAAATTAGCAGCATTGACCATCTAAGTTGGAACCAGAGAATGAAACAATATCCAAGTCGCAAGGTAGAGATGCTGGTCAGAGGACAGGCGAGAGGTTGGGTGATGTAGATTGGCGACAGGAGAACTACCTGGCGCTCAGAGAGGCAGAGGTTAGGTGAGGCGGAATCAAAATCCTGAGTGCCAAGTGACACTCAGAATCTGAGACGGCAAAACAAAGATGGAATGGAACAGGTTGTTCAGGAGAGGTTGCTGGAGGACTTTTCAGAAGTACTGAACCTGATCCTGTTCATTATGAAAGAAATGTAAATATCCTGAAGATAAAAAAAGGCACATTTATTCAGCATGTCTCAGAGGACGTCATTAATTAAGTTCTGGAACACTGCTGGGGCATTCCTTAAACCAAAAGGCATAATTAGATACTTGTAATGACTAGTGGGTGCGTTGAAAACTTTCTTCCATTCGTCACCTTCTCGAATCCTAATTAAGTGATAGGCATTACATAAATCCAGTTTGGTGAAGATCCTGGCACCTTTAAGCAAATCTAAGACCGAGGAGACCATGGGTAAGCTTTGTAGCCGTTTATTGTATGGACTGGCTGCTGTCAGAAAGTGCATATTATATTGATAAAACGAAAGTGAAACAAAAGGAATGCATGCAGCAAGTTTATTTCAGGTAGTAATAGATGTTTTTTAATGTTACAGTCCTGGCCAAAACCTTTGAGAATGTATTGGTCTTCACATAGTCTGCTGTCTCCGTTTTTATGATGGCAATTTGCATATACTCCATAATGTTATGAAGAGTGATCAGATGAATTGCAATTAATTGTCCCTCTTTGTCATGAAAATTAACTTAATCCCAAAAAACCCATTTCCACTGCATTTCAGCCCTGCCACAGAAGGACCTGCTGACATAATTAAAGTGATTCTCTTGTAAACGTAGGTGAGAGGCTGGAGATCATGCTGATTGAGTTAGAATTGCAGACTGGATTCTTTAAACAGAGGGTGGTCATTGAAATCATTGTTCTTCCTCTGTTAACCATGGTTACCTGCAAGGAAACATGTGCAGTCATCACTGCTTTGCACAAAAAGGGCTTCACAGGAAAGGATATTGCTGCTAGTAAGACTGCAATTAAATCAACCATTTATCGGATTATCAAAAAGATCACCAAGGAGAGAGGTTTAATTGTTGTGAAGAAGGCTTCAGGGCACCTAAGAAAGTCCAGCAAGTGCCAGGACCATCTCCTACAGTTGATTCAGCTGCAGGATTGGGGCACCACCAGTGCAGAGCTTGCTCAGGAATGGCAGCAGGCAGTTGTGAGTATATCTGCACACACAGTGAGGCGAAGGCTTTTGGAGGATGGCCTGGTGTCAAGAAGGGCAGCAAAGAAGCCACTTCTCTCCAAGAAAAACATGAGGGAAAGGCTGATATTCTGCAAAAGGTACAGGGATTGGACTGCTGTGGACTGGGGTAAAGTCATTTTCTCTGGTGAATCCCCTTTCTGATTATTTGGGGCATCCAGAAAAGATTGTCCTGTGAAGAAAAGGTGAGCACTACCATCAGTCCTGTGTCATGCTGACAGTAAAGCATCCTGAGACCATTCATGTGTGGGGTTGCTTCTCAGCCAAGGGAGTAGGCTCACTCACAATTTTGCCTAAGAATACAGCCATGAATAAATAATGGTATCAATACATCCTCCGAGAGCAACTTCTCCCAACCATCCAAGAACAGTTTGGTGATGAACAATGCCTTTTCCAGCACGATGGAGCACTGTGCCATAAGGCAAAAGTGATAACTAAGTAGCTCGGGGAACAAAACATCAACATTTTGTGTCCATAGCCAGGAAACTTCCCAGACCTTAATCCCATTCAAAACCTGTGGTCAATCCTCAAGAGATGGGTCTTGAAAAAGATGGGCCAACACTGCAAATATTGACTTTTTGCGTAGACTTAATGTAATTGTCAATAAAAGCCTTTGACACTTATGAAATGCTTGTAATTATACTTCAGTATACCATAGAATCATCTGACAAAAAGATCTACAAACACTGAAGCAGGAAACTTTGTGAAAACCAATATGTGTGTCATTCTCAAAATGTTTGGCCAAGAATATACTGCAATATTAACTTAAGCTGCCACAAAGTCTTTGGCATGGCCAACAAACCTGAAGTGATTTTCTTATTTAGCCCACTTGCTACTGAAGTTGAAAAGCCCTGGTGTAGGGAATGTTTTCTTGGCACACTTTGAGTCCCTTAATACCAGTTGATCATCACTTGAATGCCACAGGCTATTTGACTGTTGTTGCTAACCATGTGCATACATTCATGGCCGAAATTTACCGATTTTGTAATGGGTACTTCCAGCATGATAATGTCACAAAGCAAAAGTCGTCTCAAACTGACAATGACACGACAATGAGTTAAAAATGTTTCAGTGGCCTTGCCAGTCATCATATATGAATTCAATTGATTATCCTTTGGGATGTGGTGGAACAGGAGATTCTCAGCTTGAATGTACAGCCAAGAAATCTGCAGCGATTTCATGACGCCATCATGTCAACATATACCAGTATCTCTATGGAATGACTCCATGCCACAAGGAATTCAGGATGTTCTGAGAGTAATGGGGTCCTACCCAGTATTTGAATGGTGGTCCCAAAGAAGTGAATGTATGTCTTCTGTTACAGCAAAAGTATAGCTGGTGCTCCATCTCCATAGGTAATTTTCAAACTCCATTTAAGGTAACACTTTACTTGACGGGGCACAAATAAAACAATATTATATGTTTAGTAATGAACCCGGAACCATGTTTTTTCTCAAACTGTTACTACATTTATTACTATATCTGTTACTTCTGGAAATATTGGTGAACTTCTGAAGAATTTGTTGAATGGACAAGTCATGAATAACACACATTAAATACTGATCTTGCGTTTGTTCATCATTAATGATTTGTGATGCATCTTTTATCCCAAGCAGATACTGTATTTACTATAACTGTTACTTCTGTAAACCTTTGTGAACTACTGAAGGAACTACTAAGGAACTATTGAAGGAACAAGTGATGAATATCACAAGTGAAATACTGATCTCATGTTTGTTCATCATTACTGAATCATGACACATCTTTCATCTCAAGTAGTGACTATGTTGGTTCATGATTAGTTCATGATTTGTACTTCAGTAGTAACTGATTTATTACTCCAGTATTTGTGCCCCATCAAGTGTTACCCCACTTCCATTTTCCTGGAAGTCAAGCAATGCAACAGACCTGTTTTTAATAGAATGTACAAGTAGAGCACATGTTTAAATGCAAACAGGTGAGTCTGCTTGGTACTCAAAGGGAAGGTTATGGTTCTCTTAATATAAAATGCTGGATCTGACATATATGACAAATGCAGAATACTTAAAATATGCAAAGCACTCCACAGAGCCTGCCTGGGCACAATGACAGACGCTGGCACCGGTACAAGTCTATGGAAGACAGAGAGCCATAGTTTACAGAGAGACACTAGGATGCTGGCATAGTCTAAAGGCAGTTGGTTGACATTGTCTGCCATATCAGTATGAATTAGAGGTTGTGTAACCCCTAAGAGAACTGAGGTAGAGAACAAAGAAGAGCAGTGATTCCCAGAAGGCTTCTTTTTTGTTGTTGAGTCACCTAGTCTTTGATCCCTAAAAACTGACCATTCACACAAAGCAATAATAGATATCATTCCCTGTTCATATTTATTTATCAGCACTGAATCACATTGGAAACGCTTTTGCTCTGACACAAACTATTGCAAGGCAATGAGGATGCTGATTTTACTTCAGGTTACAGAGGAATGATTTTACTCTCACTCGTCTATTTCGGTTTGGGCCTGTAGAAATGTTAGGCAATGAATAGTAATTATGAAATTATGTGCTATTCGATTATTATTTCCAGCAATTCAAGCTAGAAAATGTAAACAAATTAAACAGACTATGATTTTCAAAGGGGTGTCAGGGAAAAAAAACACTTTTCAAATGGGATGGAAAACCCCCATAAAACATGGACCGCTCAAATTATTAAAAAGAGAAAAAAACACATATAATAGGCTGCTTCAGGGGAGTAAACTTTGCCTGACCTCCCTTGAGTGCGTCAACAACACAACATATTATAATTAAGAATTCCACCACTGAATCTGAATTTTTTTGTTATTACCTTGATATAAATGTATATGCATTAATGCTCTTTGGCGCGCAATGTATACAACTGTTCATCCATTCATGTCACGCATGAATCTCTCCCGATGTCCCAACTTGTCTGTCACTCACAGTGACTACAGCAAGCTTCCACCTGTAAAGTCTGCAGCTAGTGATGCCAAAGGTTTTCTCCACTGCCAATCAATCAAGCTTCTTCTTGCGCAACATTTTTGATTCTCCTGCCAGCTCCCTTTTGATTTCACCTTAATCACCGAGCAGTATTACTCAAATACCCACTTCTTAAAATCCAAGCTCAGAAAGCAGGTCTGCCTTTTCTGTGCTTTCTGATGATGAGTACCACATTATGAATTGATGAGTTAGTGCAAGGATTGGTTAAAAAGAGAACAAAAATGAGAGAATGAAATTGGTAGGTTGAGTATAATACAGAATTCGTGTTAGAATGCTGACATAGTAATGTACAGTGCAGAGGCAAAGAGCGAGACAATGACACAATGAACTGAGGCACGCATCTACTTATTTACACTATGAACTGACAGACAGTTATCCAGTAATATGATAAACTTATAGAACATTTCATAACAAATAATACAATGTTTGCGTCATGGAATGGATGAGGGTTCATCCTGTTTTTAGCTTTATAAACAAAGACGGCACCCTGCATTATTCTTAGCATTGAGATAACCCTCTGATACAGACACCTCAGGCCCATGTCAGAAAGATGTCAGCGGTATTTGGGATGGGCGTCTTCATTTTCACTGGTCGTGTAACTAGATACTAGTATTATTGCAGAAAGTGTAATTTCGGTGTCAGTGATCACACAAGGATCGTCTGTCATCAGCCTACCGTGTTGTGATCCGTAGAGGCGGAGTAGCAAAGTCTCTATTTTATACCAGTATGCCTTCCCCCTCTGGGATTGGAGATATGAGCAAACCCAAACAGAGTGTCTTCTAGGCCCACCCAGAGAGCGACAGCTTGCTAATCAGCAAGATGCTGCATACGTAGGCTTGCCGATTGGGGCCCCACTCCATCACTCCAGCCTTTAGGTATTCTAGTGTTAAACACTAGCAAAAAGTGACTTGTCTGGCTCACCTGTGTAGCGTCTTGACTGGAACAGGCCTGCAGGAGAGCTGTAACCACAGAAAGCGCCATTAGCTGGCGCTGAAAGCACAATAAGCCCAGGAAAATCTTTAGAAGTGGCAATTATGAAACTTTAGCCTGTTGTGAAGCAACAATGAGATGGGATGACAACAACCAGTGTCACAGAGAGTGCGGAAGAGGATGCATTTACCTAAAGTAAGGCATGAAGGAAAAAACACAAAGAAATACAATTAGTGCATTTATTTTAATGGACTTATTCTGTTGCACGATTAATCATGACACTGCATGAATTTTACTGGACACTGAAGTGACACCATTTCATGAGACATAAATATTCAGAGTTTTTGTTGTGTCACTTGTCTTCCTTTTTACTCTTGCCAAGACCTTTCTGGCATGAGACACAGTTGTCATGAAAGGGTATCTTAAGACAACAGGTTGTTGCCGAAAGTGTGCTTCACATACAATCAAGAGCGGCAGTGTATTATTAACCTGACATAACAGCTCTTATCCTGTTTCAAATCTGTTAGACTGGCTTGCTGTGAAGCTACCGCAGAGAAGCACACAATGCCTTACAGTTCAGGACTCCCAAATAATGAGAGGTTAGCGCTGGTCCCTGTTCCTGCAAAGTCTACGTCTTGACACTTGTCAGAACTTGCTCTTGAGTGTATATTGTTGCTGAGAGCTTTGAATTCACTAAGACAGTTTGGGCTGAAGCTGGCAGTTCAAATAACTTAACCATGTCATCACAGTCATTATACTATTAATCTTCTTGATCCTTTGCTTCTGTGGTGATGTGTCAGTGATGCAATGTTAATATAACCCACAGACCGATTACAATGATTCTTATAACAAAATAAAAACTTTTTCACACCACGCCCTTTGTGTTTTGTTGCAGAAGGAGAGAATGTATGCTTCGGTGACATTTGGTGGTACGCTAACATGCATGCAACTGAACTCTCTCATTACTCCCCCTCCCCACAAATCTTCATCTGTTAACTATGAGTTTAACAACCTAAAATTGTGTGGCTGAATTTAAGGACAGTAGAATGGACTCAACTTTTATATAAAAAGAGCTCATTGTATTTAGACTTTTATGTTATCAAATGATAAATGAAAAGTGCTGTATTACTTTAAATACATTGATCAACATGCTTAACATTATATTACCAAAATTATATGTTATTATAAGATGAAAAAAGTAAAATCTTTAGGCAGAGCAAAGTTGGTTGGTGAATCCCCTATACTTACCACTAGTTAAATATAGAATAGTCAGTTTTCTCTCCTGGTCATTTGTCCGTAAACGCACTTGTAGCTATCTCCCTTGTCCGTAAACCCAGACCGTGCTTCAACATTCTGTAACGCAATTGTAGCTATCTCCCACTTCTATTGTCTGTTTCATTTTCTTGCATATTTTTAATGTGCTGAAGCTAAAATGGCTGTTTTTGTTCTTGTTTCTCTCCACCATTTTGGTAAACACACAACCAAATAAAGTTGCCAGTCCATCTTCTAAGTGCTTCCCAATGGTAACTGTATTCGCTGTTTTGAGTACATAAGTAATTGTATTTTTTCTACTTAAATTATACAATAATTTGAAAAAAAAAAACAGATTTGATTAATGGATAAGAATTGATTTTTTTCCTGTCATATGAAAGCTACAAAATGAATGCTTTTAGGACACACTAATTTTGTGGTGGGACTAATTTCTACACCTGCTATGGGCTTCAGATGCCTAAAATAGCCGTGTTGAGCATCTGTATTTACACTGGGCCTGTAGATCATAGGCTTTGACTGGTAGACTAGTTATATTTCTATATATTTCTAGTCACAATGTCCCCATATAGACCCTCTTCTGTTGTGACAACAGAGAATGCTTGTAAATCTGATTCATGTCACCAAGCCAGGACATAACTGTCATCTGTATTTAAAGCAAACCAATGCAATACAAAACTAAATCAATGAAAAGCTAGATTTGCCGATGTGTGTGTGTGTGTGTGTGTGTGTATATATATACACACACACTAGAGTAACGACTCACCAACACTAATGGCTGAACACAGATGTATCCGCCCCAAAGTAACTCACTCCGGTAACCAAATGATTTCCCTAGTGAATGAAGCAACTCCCCAATACCAATAATTCACAGCCATCTGCCTGGAAGAGATGAAGAAAATTCTAAAAAAAATCCTGAATAGTAATCAGCATAGGGTGTGGCAAAGCTTTTTTAGAGAACAATATACAAAAGGGTCAGTGGGGAGGCGGCAGTCCCTTCAGGGCAGTCGTTCCTGAGATTAGCAGGTACACGGCCAGATGCCTTGCCCTTTTCCTGCTGACCTTCATCCTGCCTTGGGCTTTAAGCCATTGTAGAGAAGACTAACCTGCCTCTTGCTTTGGGCAATTGTCAGCCAGCAGCCATCCCCTCAGGCACCAGACCAGGGCCCCTGGGAACCAAGCAAGATGCAGAAGGGGGAGAGTATTCAAGGGGGTGGATGACAAGGCAGCCTCCGTGTGGCCCACAGACATCTGTATTCCCAGTGCATGGTCAGGGATGAAGGCGAAGGGTCGCCCAAAGTGCTGATACCATGCAGACCAAGATCTCAGCCTCCTTCATAATCCTCAGAGACTAGCCAGGGCAGCGAGTGGCAAGTAGCTTCTTCCTCCCCTGTAACTATGGGGGCCAAGATTTGGCTTGAGTCCTGGCCACCGTTCCTTCTTGGTGGTCCACTCAAACACAGTGAGGTATGCCTCAATGTCAGTCTCAGTGATGACCTTGTTAAGAAACAGGTAAGCAGCAGGCTGGATCCTCTGGTTTCTCTCCAGTCCTGAGAAAGGGATGCACTGAAGATGTTGAGAGATCTTGCCCAAACTAGTAACAGCTTCTTGGTTCCATCTTAGGGATATCTGTACCAGTTGCTGCAGCACATCAACTATTCAGGTAACTTCTGGATCATGGGTGAGGTCCTGCAGGTTGGCATCTCCTCCTACCCACATCTACCGCTAGTGTGGCAGGTAAGGAGATACAGGAGACATGGGTGCAGGCAAATACCCCTTGAGGAGCAAGGTTTATTTAGAAAAAAATATACAAAATGGTCAGTCAGGTGGAGGCTGTACGATTCATATTTGCAGACAGGGCATGGATAGTTGGCTTGCCTTCTCCTGTCTTTTGACCTCCTTTCCAGCATGGTCTTTTTAAGCCTTTCTAGGAAACCAAGACCTGCTCCATAAAGCTTATTGCCACCCTATTGGCAAACCGTCTGGCCAACGATGAGGAAACACTGAGTGGTGCTGATCACCCCCATCTGGTGTGCAGCAGATTGCCAGTGGACCATTGCACCAAAATGATTTTGGAATGTATTTTCTTTTTCAATGTTCCTTTTCATTAATTAATTCAATAATTAGAGGAACAAATAGGAACTTGCCTAGGGTATCCCCTGTTTTGTGCCCTATAAGGATATATTCCAGGCTCACCAAGACTGTTCTGTATCAACTAAATTGTTCAATTTAGAAAAAATAGACGTTTTTGTTATTTTTATCATTTATACATTTGTTCATTAAGGTACCATTTAGTCATAATTAACTGTGATGAATTTAGATTCACTAGAAATATTAAATTCATAACAAGGATAAAACTGGCCATTTCATAGCATTGGTAGATAGCAAAATAACATTGTTTGTTATGTGGATTTAATGCTGGATTTAATCGTTTATGGGAATGATGTTATCGCTTTCATCTAAGGATCCCCTTTATTTGCAGGATAAAGCTTACATGCTTTCATTTATTGACATATTGATGTATAGTCCTTTTGACAAGAATGTGGCCCCAAGGTCTAATAGCCCACCCTGGCGGACCCCCCATCTCATTCTCCTGTTTTTCAGGACACCTTTACGTGTCACTAGCACATTCCTCCCACACCTTTATGAGCCGGTGAAGCCCTGGTGATGAAAGCACGTACCATTCGCCCCACGCTCATGGTGGGGGGGCACCTTCAGCTCATTGTTTAAGTGCATGCTATATTTAAGAAGAGCAGATTAACAGAGGTGTGGAAGACACACCATCTATCTCACATGTCTATCAGCAAAGATTAAAATGTAAAACAATTAAAAAAAACAGGGTACTCTTGCTTTAATTGTTAAAGCACCTTTATTATGCCTGTAGAACACCTCTACAGCACCACAATGAAGGAAGGAAAAATATAACATGATTAAATTATTAAAGTATAAAGAAATTTTAAAGTGCATTATCCTGTTTCTTAAGTTACTTTTTATGCTGCTACAGTTTGTTTCAATAACTTTTTCCATTTTGATAATTAAATTGATTTTAATAAATGTAAAAAAGGTTTAGGTGTGCTTTAATGCATTGACTTACTCAGGCTCAGGGGCCTCCACTAACAAGGGGCCCCAATTAAAATTATCAGTGTTGTTATTTAGCAATTGAGCTAATGACCGACTACTGAAGCCCCCATGGTGAAAATGGGCAGTGAAGTCTGCTGGGGGGGGGGGGGGGCACTATTTGAAAACTCAAATAGCCCAAGGGCTTCTGACCATATTAATGTGTCTCTGAACGAGTTACAATCCTTTCACCATGGTACCTGAAGCTGAGCACTACCTAAACGGACCAGGTGGATCGTGGTCTGCAGAGACAGGACACCCAATAATCGTAGTTATGTGACACCCTTCAGGGCATGAGCAAGTCATGTGTTTCCATTGTTAATAGATACACAAGGTTCAAATGACATGGACTAGGAGAAAGGTACAAGGCAAGTTTGCTGTATGTAAAGGTAATACAGGATGCATATCTCTGTGCACTGATCGCATTCTTTCAATTGCCTGATATGTAAAAATGCCAAAAGTAAGGCAGAGCATTGTTAGCTTGTTAGCATTCTTGTTTTTTCATTTTCACGCCTGCTCTCCATCTTGCTCCAACCCATTATATTCATCCATAGATGCCCCTGGGCAAAGGTTCTAGGGTTTAAATGATGCAGCCTTGTTCCTGCATATATGCCAGCTGAGACCCTCATCCAGACTAATCATGTAGTTCCTCTTTTGCCTCATTGGCCATAAATATTGTGTCCTGTTATTTAGCTGCTATGTAACTGTTATTTAACTTAAATAAATAACAGAACTTCCCGGAGGAACCTTCCCGAGGGATTAATGAAGTCTGTCTGTCTGTCTGTCTATCTATCTATCTATCTATCTATCTATCTATCTATCATCTGTTCCAAAGCATTTCACTGGACTTGACATTACTGTCTGTCTCACAGGACAGTCACCCCAGGTTAAGAACGTCCAACTTGCGGAAAACTTGTAGCTACAAATGGACTGCCATAATGTCTGTTAAATTAAAAAATTGGATTAGATACAATGTTTCATAATAATGAACACGTGCAATACTTTGTTACATTTGTGAAAACATTGACTAGCTTCAAAGGTTCCTCAGCTGAAGGTCTAGTATATACTACTAAGTACACTTTTCTTATTACTGTGTAATTATTATTGTTATAATGTACTGTATTATTATTATTTCCAACTTACATACAAATTTGACTTAAAGACAGACTTAGGGATCTGATGTCATTTGTAGCCTGGGGACTGCCTGTACCTGAGGACTGGAGAGACACTATTAGTAAACATGCTGAAACGAACACTTTATTATTTCCTTGCGTCCATGGCAGATTTTTCTACATCATAACCTGTGCCTGCTTCTTAAAAACCTTACGTGTTTTGAAGAGAGAGGATACTGTAAATGTTGCATGGCTGCTCCTTGAGGTGCTGAATATACATGTCTGAACCAGAGAAACAGACATGCAACTGATGAAATTATGTTTCAGGTGATTTATGGACCGGGGGGGGGGGGAGCGGTAAGCAAAGAATACCCCCAACTCATTTCCATTCCTCATAATCTCTAATTACAGTCTTTTATTTATCTTCATCCTTACCTCATTCAATTCATTGTTAATTGTTTCTTATTTTTCTATGTTTGTCCTTATTGTAGGGTATTTGGATGGATCTGAACCCAGGAATTTAGAGTTTGGTATATATTAGACATTGTGTGGGTTAACTCTTACCTGTACAAATGTTTCCACGTTGCAACATGCCAGCAGTTTGGCTTAGTAGCTTACTTGTATTCTCTGGCTCTGTTAATGTATTTAATAGACCGACCTGAGCAACAACATCCTTTAGGTAAGGGTGGGGTTTGTGCTGAGAACCTGGTGTCCAGCAAATTTAGCTGATTAATTCTCCCCAGTTATTAGTGTAAAATAAGCTAATTCCGCAGGAGCAAACTATAGTTGTCCTTGAATTCCCTGAACTTCATGTGCAACTAGGATCCATAAGGACATGGATTATAATTCACTGCACATCAGAATGATCATAGCTAAGGTCTCAAGGAGGTATAATATGTAATATGTTACTCACCTGTTGAATGACTGCTGCTCATGTACAGTGATTTATATTTATTTGCTTGGTTGATACTTTTATCCAAAGAAACTACTTTTGCCAGTTTTTACAGTTTGGTATTTTACTGGTGCATTCAGTACAGACTAAAGATTTCTAGACGCTCCTCTACTTGCGAACGAGATACGTTCCGAATGACCGTTTGTAACTTGAAATGTTCGGAAGTCGTTATTCAACATCATTTTAAGGGTATACGCAAGTACAAAGAACTGGGATGCTGGAAGAACGCACGCTATGCTGCTGGCGCGGCGGGAGTAGCAGCCAGAAGTCATACTAGGCGGAACTGGTGCGCAGAAAAAAAAACTGATGTTACGGAGAGGAAACGGGAGCCCAAGGAACACAATCTGGACTTACAGTCCTCTTCGTTCGTATGTCTGAAAGTTCGTAAGTCGAAAGTTCAGAAGTAGAGGAGCGTCTGTAGTTTGTTCAGGGATATTACCGCAGGGCATTTCCTGGGCCACCTGTAACCCTCTTACACTTATATTTATTGAACAATAAATTCATTAGGTCCCTTAAAAAGTATTAGGTCTGTTAGCTCATGATGGTGTTTGTTAGCTACCAATTTGTAATTAAACATTAACTAATCAAAGACTTCAGTGCTGTACCGTGCTTAGCTAAATGTTTCATTAACAGGTACCAAATGAAAAGGCATGGCACGGGTCCAGCAACAGCAGCATAATACAGAATGGCTACCATAAATCAAGGGCTACCATTTGGATCCAGGTGCATGCAGGTGTGTGTATTGAGCGACCCATGAAATACGAGCTTGTTAACACAGTGGCAGGAGGATCAGGACCATCTCAGACCAACACAGGTATTAAACACCAAATTCTTTGCGAATGACTCAAAGCAGTTTTAGGAGAAACGTCTCACTGAGGTTAGCCAGCACCTTGATCACCCCTAGAATTTAGGTCGTTAATGTTAAAGAAAGAGACACTTCTGTTTTATGATCCAGTGGGTTTGCGGTCATGCCAGCGTAGCACACACTTGAAAAGTACAGAGCTGGAGTCCTTGCATAATGCCTTATGCGTCTCATATTAGTATATAACTAACAATCGTTAATACAAAGAATAATTTTGCTATTGGGAATGGAATTTCTCTACAGCATTACAAATAGTGGGATCTTTTTAGTTTGGTTCTTTTTAGCAGTCTTTTTTATTTTTTTTCCCCTGGAATTCAATAATTAACACTTCACTGATGGATATCCCACCTTCTATTGGAAGCCACATTGCATGTTCAGATGCACAGTGGTGTTGTCCAGACGACGCATCACAGAAGAGTAAATGAAGCAGATACCAAAGCTTTCTATCACCCCAATGCAAACGACTCTACACTTTAGCCAAATGGTTTCCATGACACCCTTGGCTCAAGCACAAACACCTCTATATGCTTTACCAATCAACTTCTCACCCTCCCAAGTGTTCAATTATACTAAACCTTTCAAGCATCAACAACACTGCTTATGAAGCTGTTTTTCAGATCTTTGAATGTGTTAAAGTGAGGACACATGATTAATGATGTCTCTTGAAGTTAGGTTGTTTTTAGTCTGTATAAGTCTGTAATTTTTCTGATAGTCAAGATCTCAAAATAACACGATAGCATTTTACATCCAACATTCAAAACAACTTCAAGGGAGCATGGCGTTAAAAGATAATCGTGTTTCCTTTTTTGTGGTGGAGATGGATGCTATAGAATGCGGTAGCCATATTAAACAAATATAGCTATTATTTTTCTGAAACAAATCCAAAGCATGGTGTATTAGCAATTTTGGGATTACTTCAGTGTTATTTTAGACTTTAATCCAATAAATCCTCTAACCCCAAAAGCCAGCTACAAAACTTACTGTAGTAGTGTGGTTTACTGTATAATCAATGTATTGTAGTACATTGGCCTGATCATCTGATATGGTTGAACCTCCGATCATTACCTTTGACAGTCTTGCCCCGACAATATATTGAATGAAGACAACTTATGTCACCCAAACCTTTTTCTATGTCAGACAGTGTGATGAGTTTCACGTCAGTCAATGCAAAGCAGAGAGTTAAGCCGAAAAGGCAGCAGGCATATTCCTGTTCATGTATTGGATAAATGAAGCAGGTTGTACACATCTACTCTATTTTCCACTGAAATAACAGATACTTAATAGCGCACTGGCCAAATCGACATCGACCAATATTTTAGCATATATCAAGCTGAGTCAGACAGAAAGAGGCATGAACAGGACAAATATGCATCATGCAACCATATAAATTAAACAGTCATACAAAAATAGCTTCTAACAAAATACTCTATATTCTTTCAACAAGTATTTTCCACACAAGGGAAAAATTGCTGAGAATATGATTATTGCTACTGGTTAAAAATATTTGTTAGAATTGTCAATGTGGCATCAAAAACAATTAAAGTTTATATTTTTGTTTTTCAATCACAGCTTCTCGCTTTGACTAACCAGCAAGAATCATTTCCAAATAATTACTGTATGCATTTTCAACTCTGACAACTTTTTATAGCGTATAATGGTTCCAGAGTATTTTTCAGTAGCTAGGTAAAGCTTCATGGTGCCACTTTTCATATTAGTATTAAAAAAGACGCACTCATGAACATCAGTAGGCAACACAAAAAGCCTTGTGGGAGTTTTACTTACACAAACATTTTCTGAGGGCAGAATGAAAAAATGATTGGCTCAGATAGATAACCAATCAGATTGTAGAAGAGGTGGGTCTAAGCAATTAGAGGAGGCAAGACCAAGACATCTGATTAGTTGGTACTGCCTCCTCTGGTTGCTTGAACCCTCCTCCACAATCTGATTGGTTATCTCACTGAACCAATCATTTTTCGTTCTGCCCTCAGAACTTTTTCTCATAAATAAAACTCCCATGAGCCACAAAAAGGCAACTGGAAAGGCTTTATATCATCCCACGAAATGTATCAGTAGTCTGTGTCCCCTTAAAGAAATGTATCAGTAGTTTTCTCATTAAATATATTAATATTATTTTATCTATATAAAATGTTAAATATCACTATATAAACCATGGCAAAAAAAGAGAAACTTCTGTTCCATTGTACCACAGGTGAAGGTATGCTCCTGTACCACTGTTGTAGATAGGCCGTTGTACCGGTGTAAGTGCTAAGAATTTCTTTACAAACTGACAGCAATGGTTGGGGCTGGATGGGTTTCCCACTTATCACAGTCTTTGTCAACAACAGCATGGTCAGCAATGCCCATGGTTCTGAGCAGAGCAAGTCCAGTCCTCCAACAAGATGTAAGGCATGCTTTCTGGGATAATTCCATGTTGTTAGCTTCTGTTCTCCCCATATTTTGATATGATATTCCTCTTGAAACCTCAGTGCTGTTTCCTTGCGCACCCACAGCAGACAGAAGAGTCGCCGTTCCAAGGCAGCAAAATCTGACGGGGAGCCATCACCAAATGCAGATCAGCCCAAAGAACTCCGAACAAGCAAAAGCTGTCTTTTCCCTCCCATTCCATATATGTCTTGCATTGCAAGATAGCAAACGAAAAGCATAACACACATGCATCACTTGCATGTATAAACCTCTGTCCTCTCACTGCAGGTGTTGCACTTAACATAGCAGCACCAGAGGAACTTACAGTTGCACTGCCAGACACGTGAGTACTGGTGCGTGTTGTAGCCACGGCCGCAACACATCAAGTCGCAGCTGCCAGGCTGATGCGCTGTCCTGTTGCATGCCCGGCCACGTGTGCCCACGCTGCCTGTCACCGGGTCTTCCTCACAGTAGTTGGGAGACTTATCTATGTAGACCAGGTCCGTGACCAGCGGCTTGCGGTACGAGTTGGGCTTCTTGATCTTGAGAAAAGGCCGCCTCTTGTGATTGATGACCACAGGCTCCACGTGTACCGCTATGTTATACTTGTCCTTCAGGATGTGGCCCAGCTCACGGAACTTGGGCAGCGTGGTCCAGCAGGTTCTGGTCGTGCAGGACCCTGACACTCCATGACATTTGCACTCTTGCTGCATGTTCTTTTCTAAGATCTGAAAATATTGGCAACATAATTACTACTATGGAAGCTTTCAACATAGGTTACAGAGATTAAAGAAGGAGTCCATGCAGCCTCTTATTGACCTAAGCAGCAGATCTAAGTTCTAATCTGTGCACTGTGTAAAGAGCAATGAGGGCTATAGTGTAACATATTAGGCAAACAATTAGTTCTATTAAATTGCATTTGATTTCAGATTTGGGAACAGGCTTTGGTGGCTTCTAAAGGAAAATTTTCCAGAAGTTTATAGACAGCCAGCAACAAACAACTTAGATCATATTAGGCTACTATACAAAAAAATCATGGCTGCTGTCATAACATGAAGACAGTACATCCTTGATCACAGCTTCCTAGACTTGGAAAGTAACGACTGGAATAGTTTTACAGGCTGAGACAGGGCCCTTTGCTCGTTCCATGCAAGTAACACAGCAGTTTTTCAATTCATTGTGCAAGGACATAGTTGGTTTCACACTCTCAGTAAGAAGGAAAAAGACAACAGCTGAACAAGCAATACATACACGCAGAAATGTTTATTTACTCCTGTTCGTCCAAAACAATTTGGCACATTTCTTAGTAAGAAAAAAGAAAACTGATTGAAAATGTCCTCTGTAAAATATGTAGAGATAAATACACAGATGACCAAAATGCCCAAACAGCAGACAGACTGCGTTAGCTAGCATCCCGCGTCATGAGAAGTGATGCATGCGACTCCATACTCTGCGATGATACATCGCCTTGCTGTGGGAAGTCAAGCAGCAGGTGTTTGGTGATTTTAACTGAATGGATGTGAGAGAAATAGAAGGAGAATAGATGCAGGCGGGCTGCCCAGGACAAGAACCCCTGTGCAGTGAGGGCACAGCATCAGGTTTCAGTTTTTCATGCTGTCACATTGTGCAGAAGAGGGAAATCCTGTACAACATACTGAAGAATCACTCATTCCTCCTTTTCACCTTGTCATCCTAAATACTTGAACACATCACACAGAAGTTAGAATATGACTGTAAGTAAGCGGCAAGTCCGTTTGTAAAAATCTAAAAAAACAAATCACCTTAAAATATGAAATTCAGTACAAGTCAATACAGTAAATACAATCAGAAATGCTTGCACAACATGTTTATAAATAACGCTGCAAGACAAGTATTGATGTCTCCCTTGTTTTAAAGATTCTGCATTTACCTTAACTAACACTGAAAATGGCTAAGCTAGTCAGGATGATACATACTGGTGAAGACTTGCACTCTGCCTGCGTTTTAGCTGTAGGGTAAATGCTTTCCCAGGCATTGTAAGCATGTGGATTGATGAGAGTGTGAAGCTCTTTTTAACTCTCTCATTCACTCCTTTATTTATTGTTGTTCTTGTCTTTATTTGAAGTGGTGGATAAAAGCCGTTTGGTCTTCCTGGATGGACAAGTGATAAACAGTGTAATATATTTGTTTGACTTGCCACATACCATAACAGAGATGGTATTTAAATTTACAAAATTATTTCATTATTAAATATAGGTCTAATAAAATCATCTCACTGCTATCTTGACACAAATCCAGAAGACTATTTAACTGTTTAGTTGCCATAAAGAAGAACATATGAGTATTTTGGCAGTTTTTAGCATGTATGTAAAACACTTCAACTTTTTACGCTTGGAACGTTCTAGCATTCCAGGCATGTCTCCCAGACAAGTCTTGCCTGCAGCCCAATCGAATCTTTATTGTGTGATTCTGGTCAAAACAAAAGCAACACTATCTTCTGGTTTTGTTAATGCTACATTCATTTCAGCCACAGTAAGCTCCTGCAAAGAAGCTTGATACTGACCTGTGTTCACATTTTATTTCAAATTAACTTCAAAAGCCCCTGATAACTTCTCTGAAAAAGACTACAGATTCCATGATGCATTGTAAACCAGCCACCTTTCCTTACATAGTAACCATTACATAAATGTTACCATTACCTAAACATGGTTATAAATATTTATAAATAGGCATAACACATTATAGCTATATTTATTATGTATTATGAATGCTTTATGAAACACTCATGTATAATACTGTAATACCTTTATAATACTGTAAAGCATCCTTAATTCTTATATTGACCATTACAATAAATTATAAAGGTATTTATAGTGTATTATAGATGAGAGTGTCACTGGAGTTTAAGAAGTATTATAGTCCACACTATAATGTCATTGTAGTGTATTATAGCTGACATCTTCAAGGAAAGTGTAACCATTTATATTTAACATCCATTCCCCAACATCAGTATTTCATTATTAGCACAATACCAAATTTTGGACAGCTTTTATAAACTAGCTGCAGCTGAGATTTTGTTAAATTGTTTATTAATGACTAAACTTACACAATGAACAAATGTTCTCATTACACGAGTATAATTTTAACCTTTTTTCCCCTGAACATCTAATTGTCACAGTAAGCCAGGAACCCCAGGAAACACAGGGCACAGGGGACACCCTGAAATGGGGTGCCAGCCCACCATAGGACAGACACTCACACAATCAAATGATAGGAGCAAGTTATAGATGTCAAATTAATGAAACAATATCAGCAAGAATTAACACAAAAAGATGAGGCATAATGCGAATTTCCATTGGAATGCCCATCTGTCACCTTTCCATTTCACTTAAGCCACCAAATAAAAATTACTTTAGTGCTGGTCTTCACATCCATCAGCAGCTGTGACTGAAACATGTGACAACCATTTTATCCCTCGCTCAGCTCAATGTCATTAGCCTGATTAGCATAAAACCTGTGTTGTGGGCAGTGGCTAACAGAAGGCCCTTTAACAAAGAGAGGAAAAATATGGGTGTAAGATGAATGCAAATAATGCTGTGGGGCATCTGAGCCATCCAGAGAAGGTGGCACATATTGAGTGTTGAAGAACTGCCACGGGGAATGGCTTGGCCAAACCCAAGTGGAACCTTTCAGCGAGGCTGGGAACGTGCAGGTCGGATGAATCGGCTCTCTGTGGTGCAGGAGAGGAGCTGCTGTGAGCTGAAACAACACTACCGTCTCCTGCCTGCTGCTGTGGCCTCACCCGGGCTTTCAATCGCCCCACTTTTTGTCTTTGGCCAAGAGGAGCAGACTGTCTGGAGTCAGTGGAGCACCCCTCCTGACAGCCCCAGCTATGTGGCAGCGTTGGCACACTCATGCTAACTAAGCCCTGTTTGTGCTCTTAATGCAAAGGTGAGGTGTCAGTAGCACTGCGGACCCCCTGCATGTCTCTGGGTTTCTCACTAGGGCTGCTGAATACTGAGATACACTTAAAGTATAATGTTGCCACATGTAATGATTAATCATACCAAACGCCGCCAATAATCTCCACAGAGAAACAATGTCACCATGCCGATGGAATGTGCATACCATAGTGCACCTACCTTGCGTCCAGCCTCGTTGTTGTGCAGGTTCATCAGAGCCCTGGGATTCTTCTTAACCTCCCTGGCGTCCACAAACACTTTAGAGAAGTCCAGGCCGAAACGGATATCTGCTGAGCAGCCGCCCCATCTCCAACCTTCTTCCTGGTCATAGAAGCCTTGTTTCTCTTGGTCACAGTCACAGTCGCTCAAGTTGCCCTGTGCGCAGGCGGCAGTGATGGCATGGGCCACCCCGGCGGAGATGATGGCATAAGTGAATGCTGCCTCCTTGCTACCTGGACCAGGGAAGACATTTTCACTGGGATCAGATCCAGTATTTCACTGTTGTATTGAAGTGTTGCTTGTCCCTATATATTTGCAAGGAAAACCAGCAGATGTGTCACTAAATATTGTGTTTAACACTAAAGAGATCATTTCCCTTCATGCTATAAATAAAGCACTAATTACAGAGTGAATGACGCCCGCAAGGGTCGCAAGGGCTCAAAAACAATGACAACAGTAAAATCTCAATTAATTTTCTTCTTAAGTATAGTAAAAAGTCTGAAGATGGGCCACTGCAACAGGAAGGAAAGGTCAGTCTGCCCAGTGAGTACAATGAACGAATAAAGTGTTTATTTAAGAGACAATACAATGGAAAAAGATTTAGCATTAGCAAAAGAAAAGGATTTGTATGTAGACTGCAGCCTGGGCACTGTCCCAGCCTCTATCACCCTTTGGAGATGACTGCAGTGGGCAGAGCCCCAATCATTTG
>JAODLD010000113.1:28852505-28873838 GCA_026781065.1 Mormyrops boulengeri
AGACTGCAGCCTGGGCACTGTCCCAGCCTCTATCACCCTTTGGAGATGACTGCAGTGGGCAGAGCCCCAATCATTTGTCATTAAAATGATTGTTTCGAAGGCATGGGAGTGTTTGTTATTTTTGGGACCCCACTCAAAAGTCATCACCCCCCCCACCCAAGCCCCTCCAACACAGCTCCTAGTGTATGTGGTTTGAGTCATGATAAACACCATTGTGGCTTGAAGGAATCACAGAACCATTACATGCATGCTATATAAGAATACAATATGGATACTGCAATAATACTGCTGTGAGATAATCCTATTGCAGAGGTGGATTCTTTGTGACATTGACACTGTAAAATATGCTAGCATGAGATGTAACCAGGTATTATTATTGCGGGGCAATGTTATCTAAACCTACATTTTACAGTTTGTTTAATAGATTAATCATCCAGGGTTACCATATTTGATGAGATGTAAAAGAGGATGTGTCCGGTGATCAGAATATTAATAAGTTTTCATGTTCACTGACCAATCAGCAATAGTTATTGTAGCAATTCTCTCATGAATATTAATGAGTTTTTGCATTCACAGGTCAATCTGGCAGCACCTCTCTCATGAATATTAATGATTTCCATTCCCCCCTGTAAAATGAAAATTTGCGTCTGGGGAAACCCGGATGTATGGTCACCTTACAGTTAACTCTGGATTCACAATCTACACACAATTGACACAATATACTGTATGTGTATACAAGTCTTTTCAACAAAAGTTACAAAACGGTAACGTACGGTAACCCTATTCATTTGCATTTTTAAACCTCAGAAGAGTTCACCTTCAACAACAAAAAGTATGGATCCAAAGCTATTTCTGTGTTTGATTAAATCACTTTCTATGTAACATGTTTACATAAAAACAAAGTATCAGTAGCAAAGGGACGGTTTCAAAACCTGTCAAATAAATGCAACAAGCAAATGTGATTTGTTACTTGTATGGTGAAAATTAAAGATAAAAATAGAGTGAAACGACAAACATAAAACCTACATACTATTTATTCTAAATTGTAAATTTAGCATTACACTGCTTGCTAGGCCTTTGGCCGCTGATTAATTACAATTGTGCGCGCTGCATGGTAACAGCATGCCGCTAGGATTTTTCTTCATTCCTTTAGAGCCCCAATCTCAAAGGACTATTCCATATAATGAGAAGTTTGCTGTGCAACCTTGCTGTGCAGTGCTGTCCGATTTCAAATATATGTATTTAAAAATGAAAATAGTTTATTAGCAGAACCATAGATAAACATGTTCTATCAATCCTCATGTTTTGCTTTTTGTGTATATTGACGCTATTTTTTACAATTTTAGAGAAATAAATAAAATTAATTTAATTTGTATTCTTCCTATAAAGACTTGGTCCAGAAAGTCAAAAAACTTACAAACAGCTTTAAATCCTATGTGCATCCCTATAAATGATAAATATACAATTTTTGATGAAGTATTAAAAGACAGCTAAACTTTAGAGTAAGTAACTGAGAAAAAAATAAATCAGAGATTTGTTAACAACAGGTCTTTTAAATAGCTCCAACTTCAACACACAAGATTCAAAAACTGTGATCCCATCTTGTCAGCCTTCTTCAAATTTCCCAAAGTGTTTATTTCCTGGTAATTTATATAAGGGTAATCTTTCTGGGAGATTAGTAACGTTAACAAAGGGCAGGGTGGCTAAAGTTTAACATGTTTCATTCACGTAAACTCCTCTCAACATCTTATCATATAGATGTTTTCTACATTTCAATTACCAATTAATAACGATAAAAAGTCTGGTATTTATAGATAATGGATGCCACTCATAAACCAATAAGTTAGTAAGCCAGGAGAAGTAAGTGAAGCTTATTTTGTTTTAAAACCTTTGCACAGAAATATGACTGTGTCTAACACATACAAATATATTAAGCTAATCACCTCTGCAGATTTTATCTTCTTAAAGCTGCAATTGCAAACAATGCCATTCAGCTCACATCTTCTTTTTGGACAGCGGCTAATCCAGTTGTCACGCTTGTCCATGGCACACTGACTAGGCAGCAGCATTAGAGTAGTCACTACTTTGCGTGAAGTGACTGTCTTTGTCCAGTTGTCTTTTCTGTCACTTAAGACACATAATGAACTGCTTTATCCAATAGAGGTTTCATTAGCAAGCCAATGCTGAGAGCTGCAGAAAAAAAGATCTCAGAAAGGTAGGTTCTCCCCATCCCTTTTGATTTTGATAGGTTGAAACAAAAAAGTGAGTTTACCCTTTGCAGAATGGTAAGTACTGTCTCTTGAACTTGGTTTGGATCCTGAGAAAATGCCATGGGAAAGTGAAGAAGCCTGTTAAGTGTGAAATCGTGTTTGTGTTCAGGGGAATCTGGTCAATTGAGCATTTTATCTCACTTCAGCCAATTCCCAGACATGAAAAGCCAATAGTTCCCCCTTCTTTTCTCACCATTCAGTGGACCTACAGAAAACATATCAGACTCACAGCCGTCTAATTACTGTTGATGACTCAATTTTTATGAACATCTATAATTAGATTTGGACATAGTTTTCTAAAAATACTGAACTTCAGGTGATTTTTTTAGGCTACCAACAAATTATTCTATAAAATATCTACAAAAGTGGTAATAAACTTATGTTATATATGTGTTTTTCCAGATAAATATTCATAAATACTGCTGTGTTTTAGGAATAATTTGATGACCACACTATAAAAACGCTGGTCATTAGAGTAACTGTTACGGGGAGTCTGCAATTTCCTTTGGTTTGAATGGTTTGAATATATCGTCTAATAAACGGAATTGAACGACAATAAATATCATTCATTTAAAATTTAGTTGAGTGAGTGAACTGGCATTCGGTACATCTTTGTAGTGACAGTCCCACAGCAAGAGAACAACCACAGCGAGTATATTTGGACGGTGTTTGATTCATATACTGTATGAGTCTACCGGTGTTTCACTGCCTTCCATGCGTGAAGGTCAATAGCTGAAACGATCTGTAACATACCCACTTTCAATTCTCTTCCGAAGGCAGTTCTTTCTCCAAGCGCGGAGCAGTTCCAGCGTCCACTCTTGAACTGAAATTGGCACTCGTTGATACCCATCTGGATCCCTTCGCCAATGATAATGATAGCGTCGGGCCGGCTTTGACAGATAATCCGCTGTCGAGGAGCCAAACCAGGAATCTTGTTACAAATTATACTCGCTCCAAGCGCGACCACTGATGAGAAGCCCCTGAAAGGTAGTCAAAAGGAAAAGCAATATTTCCGGGGCCTTCCGAAGGAAATACTACGTAAAGGCCCGTAATTATCAACCTTCCAGTAATGGAATACCTCCTTCATTTATCTTATATTATGGGGAGCCGTTATCGTGAACCTCAATTTATACATACATACACATACATACATGCGTATAGCTGCGATACCTCGCTTGATTCAGAAATTACACTGCAAGTGGTGAGCATCGTGGCCCTTTATATTTTACGTGACATGAAACGCACAAAGCCAAAGTTTTGTTTCATGTTGTGCCCAAACCGTCGTCATTTGAAGCTCTTGACATTGATGCTATACTTCGTTTACATCGAATGGAGTATATGTGTCTGAACATCCCGAGACGAGATACTCACCCAATCTTTAAATACACAATCCCCAGACAAAGTAATATGTGAATAATCCAGCGCCGCGTTTTCTTGCTCATGGTGTCTGATCTCCTGTTATGACTGCTACAATGCCTCAGAAAGGTACTGCGATTCCTGGGAGTCCTGGATATGTTCTGTATCAGGAGTCACGATCAACGCATAATATGCAGGCTCGTTGGATGTTGAAGATTCCTTTATGAAGGTGTCGTAGCAATTTCCCCGGTATTGTCTTCTGACCTGTGATTATTATTATTTTTTTTATTTTATTTATTATTATTATTATTATTATTAGTAGTAGTAGTAGTAGTAGTAGTAGTAGTAATAGTAGTAGCAGTAATAATACACAAACAGTAGTATAGTGACGAAAGCAGAAGTAGCAGTATCGTTTTTCGGGTTTTCTAAGCTGTCTTGTAAATGTTACAGGTAAAATAAGACTTGACAACTCAGTAGCTTGCTCTGCTATGATTCATAGTGCTGTTTCCCCCCCGTAGGTTATATATAACTGTCTCATCAATCGGGGCGTGTTTAAGAAAGAAATGGAGCCTAAAACCATGCAGAATCACATTAACAATCATGTTGTGTACATCAAGTGTTTAGGCCTATTAAAAAGCAATTGAAAAGATGAATACAATCCACACTTTGAAAATAAATAAATAAGCAAACAAATAAAACCCAACTAAGATAAGAAAGTCGTCAGGATCTATTTATGCTCTTCAAATATATTAGGCTAACGTCTCTTTTTTTTCTCCCAAGGTAGCTTACCTGGGCTTACGGACTGAGAGAATTAGGCTATATTATAATGCGGTTAAAAGACTTACCAATTTCTTCCTGACTCAAGCCTGATGCTCTCTGCATTAATTTGTAATCAGCAAAAGATTTTAAAAATCTGTTTTGTAATACCTCGCTTACTCCTCCCATGGTCTCCGCGATCGTTAAAATTTTTATACCTTTTCAATTGGGATAAGATTAACGAGATAGGATTGGCATAAACCTATACCAGCTGTCAAATGCGGTATTATTGACAAGAAGCGAAACCTGTAAAAATTAGAGAACACGTTAACAATTACTTCCGGAATATCATTAACACCGACCTTCTACATAATATTTTTGTGAAAAATAAAAAACAAGCGGCTTGTCACTTTCATTTAATTTTGTTCTCTTATTTTGGCAGTCTTGATTTTCGTGGTTCGTATTGATGTTAGGCTATTTTCTTCCATGTCCCGTCGGTCTCCACTAGTCTGAACGCACGCACGTACTTTATAGGCGTTCAGTTTAAATAGAAGCGCATGTCGGCTTTGCGAGCGCAATTTATATTGAAAACACAAACGTGAATGTGGATGCAGAATCTGAGAGAACACTTTCCAGAAGCTACTAGGCCTATAGCTATAAAGTCTTTATGTCATGAAAGTCACACAGAAACACAATTATTAATTGTTTAAAAAAAAGTCAACATGGGGACGGTTTTCTTGAGGTTCATTAAGGTACTAAATAGGTTGCATTTGTTAAGTCTGTTTAACCATATGGTAGCGTTTATTAGCATATTTTTGCCTTGCAGAAATACAATACCAGTAACGACGTAAGTTTCTTGTAATTTCTGTAAGTTGTCTACAAGCAGCTTTCTACAGTCGACATCAAGAAGACCAGATTTCATTGTGAGGTATTTTTCTCTCCAATCCTTCTATACTTGCACCACCTGCAGGTTTACGACGGCGGGGCACTATTTCCAACGCAAAGTGGCAAATAACGGTCCTTGTTTAGACTGAAATAGGTTAATTGTAACCAATGCCTCCCACAAACGCTAAACGTTAAAAACAGCAGTATTGCTATGAGTTATTACTCTGGTGTCTACGGAGCCCCGTAGGTGTCCAACATACATCAAACTTAAACATTATTTTGACTCCTTTTAAGTGGCTATTGTGTCCATTTCCAGGGTCCTGCTAGAGTGTAAATATGACTGTATTGGTTTCCTGCTTGGTCATTGATCATAAGATGTGTAATTATCATTCATTTTCAGTGTTGATTTGAGGGGGGAAAGTTATATGGTGTATTTTTTGGAAATGCTTCTGAAAGGTACTGGACAGTACCAATAATCATACTTGGATGCTAAAGCATAACTTATGGAATCAGTGTTAGTGTTTGTGCACACCCCCATAACAACAGTGTTGGGAAATTTATTCACAAAAGTAATTCATTAAAGACAGGGGTGGAAAGTTCAGGTCTAAAAAGTACAAATCCAGACCAAGGTTTTGTTTCAACCAACCAGTTGAGCATAAAGAGATACAGTCACAGAGCTGGTTGGTTGGAACGAAACCTTGGTCTGGATTTGTACTTTCTTCCCCTGAACTTTCCACCTCTGTCTATAATTACAATGATAATGTAACTGTGTAACCTAGTGAAAAAGAAATCTTTACTCCTATATATAGATATAAGCCTGAGCTGGATACACAGTTGGGTGGATAATTTACAATGCCTTTTTCTTGAGTATGACTCACTGTAAATAATATGAGCTGCACAATCAACTGAGGAGCCTACTTACTGATTTTCTGTCAGTAAAAACGCTAAAATTAATATTATGACAGCCCTGAAACGAGGAAACAGTTTGGTGCATAAAAATGCTCTGTGGCGTAATGACCACACGGGGGCGGCAGGTAACCTAAAAAATTAGAATGGCAAAGAAACTACCGACAGACTACAGAAACACTGTATGAACAGTTGGCACACACTGCTTAATCATTGAATACAAATGTTTCATTCAGACCCATTGACACAGGTGTATAAAATCAAGCACCTGGCCATGCAGTCAGGTTTACAAACAAGCTCAGTGAATTCAAGTGTGGTACTGTCAAAGGATACCACCTTTGCAATAAGTCAGTTTGTGAAATTCCTTCCCTGCTAGATATGCCACGGCAACTCTAACATGGTTGACATGGTTGGCTGAGTTTGGTGTGGAAGAACTTGACCGGCCCACACAGAGCCCTGACCTCAATCCCATCAAACACTTTTGAGATGAACTAGAACAGAGATTCATGTCCAACATCAGTGCTTGACCTCACAAATGCTTTTCTGGATGAATGGGTAAGAATTCCCACAAATACACTCCAAAATCTTGTGGATAGCCTTCCCAGAAGAGTGGCATATTGATACCTATGGATTTAGTATGTCATAAAAGTTTCTGTAGGTGTAATGGCCAACAACTACTACTACAACTAAGACTAATAGCACTAAGAACATTCTCTGCAAACTTTGGGAGGACCTTCACAAGACATTGCCTATTATCTGGGACTTGACCATCATGCAACATGCTGCAAAATTGTCCTGGCTAGATATAAGAATGATTGCAATGTGTTTCTCTGCAGGCTAAGGATTCAAAAAGACAATTAAATCATTAATCACAATTAGTTGCATGATAATGAATTGTCAGCGAATATTTAATGATTGTAACAGCCCTAACCATTACTGTATCTCTTACAGTTCTTTCTTTTATGTCACAGCCAATTTTGGTTCAAAAGGTAATTAAATAGAATGCAAATATTTAAACATGAAAAATATATATAATATAAATTACATTTTCAAACGAGGTCATTAAGACATGCAGAAAGGAATTGGCGGGGAAAGATTCTGCAAATTGTCGTATAAATGGAATGTGCAAAAAATAAGTGTAGTTTCAGACGTACATGTCAATACAAGGACTCACAGAATTCGCGTAGAAATATGTTTATTGATTTTTACATGTTCAGGCAATCCATACGGGAGTTCTCCGTAGAACTACCCAGCTCAAGTGGACCCCAATTAAATTAAGGGCTGCACGTAAGCTCTGCACCGTGATAGCTAGGAGCAGGGGTGGTGATAATCGCCATAAACAAATTCCCATTTAGGGTTTATCAAAATGCTGTTCCCTTAGTGGAAAAAGGAGAAAAGCCTTAGGATTTGTGTAACCATAAAGCCATGTCATTTTGTTCATGCCATTAGATTTTTCCCAGCCATTACTCCTGATACATATGCTGAATATCATCATTATTGACCGGTACATTGTATATTCTTATACTCCTTATACGGTGAGCAAGCCTGGTCAAGCATTGAAGGAATAGGCCTTTAAAACATCCTTTTCATCTCTGGCTTCCACTGAGGCCACAATACTTGTGTAATCGCAGATTACATGTGTAAATCCCCTGCAAAAGAAAAACATACTGAATATATGGAGCCTTAAAGTATAACATCGGTAAGAAGTACAAGGTTACCAGCAAGAAAGTGTAACAGGATAAATTATTTGCATTTTGCACTGAATTTTAACTTCAGATATTTACACAATTGAAGATTTTAAGGTGACAGCTACAGAAATATAGAGCTTGTGATCATTCGAAAGGTACATGTATTTTCTGTGTACTTTGATGTTTTCTTAACATTATTATCTCATACCAGGCCCTGGTGTGAGAGCCTCCCAGCAGGTGGAATCGGCTCTCGAGAGACAGACCAGCATCGTGTTCCTTCTTCCAGGTGAGCACTCTCAAGGAGAGATCGCGGGATGCCGTAACCACGCGAAAACTGTCCTGTGTCACAGTTCCATAACAATGAGAAGCAATCAGAGTGCACGTCTAATCAAGAATAAGGACAATATATACGACTCACCACGCAGATAGATGCTATTGGCTCCGTGTGATCCTCAAAGGTAGCCAATAAGGCACCTTTTAGGGTGTACACTCTCACGTGGTTCCAATCTCCAACCACGAAGGTAGCAGCACCCCTGGCTTGCAGGAGCACATCTGTTTGCCAAGTAGTCAAACCCAGCGGAAAGGTTTCTACCTGCTGAACTGGATTGTTATGAATTGTATTAATATTATGAACGCAAACATCAAGAGGACATTTAACATTGATCCCCTGAGCATCCATTAGCTTCCGCTTCACAAACCATCACTGTCAATTTTAATTTGATGCAATTTTAATGCCTCCTAAAACTACAGCATGAGTGTCAAAATGTTGTGAGAGCTTCAATCAGATGATATTTTTCCTGACTGGGGTAACTGTTCACACAATCCAGTTCAAGGATTATGATCTGACAGATTGTGAATATGGATAAAAATTAAGCACGGGTACAATAGGAAAGTATCCTGACTGAGAATACTCTGAAATACTCTGAAAATACTGGAATTACTCTTTCATACATATTATTGTAAAACATTCATAGCATCAGAACTCAGAAGTTGATTCAAGAAGATTAAGGAAAAAACTTATTCCATACAAATTTTAAACAACTTGAATGTGTACCCAGTTTGCGTGATTCCATACCAAACTTCAAAATACATGTGGAACAATAAGCTCATATTAGCAAAAAAATTACCTTCAACTTCCTGTTTGTATTTTGATTTTTTAATAGTGATTTCAAAGACGGAGAGTATTTTGTCTGTCTGATGTCCTAATGCATCACTGTGCAGCACAGCCACTCTGGTTGGTTCAGAGGCCAGGAATACCGCAGCCAGACAGCAGGAGACGGGCAGAGACTGGCCTAGAGGAGGATCATCCTCAGTGACACATCTCAGACTCCGGCTGCAGAAAACCTGTGCAGCGAAATCTCTGGTGAACTACACCGATCCTGACTTCAGTGAGACAAAACTGAAGGGATGGATAAAAATTACCTGGGGGTGGCAGTCTGCGCCCTCTGTGCTAGCTGCGAGGATCCATTTCTTATCAGGAGATGAAATCAATATGTCAATATTGAAAGCCTGAAAGAGCACCTGACGCCAGACCAGTGACAACATAGGGGCTGTCAACATGCACAAGGCACCACTGCTAGTGCCAACCTACAAGAAAACAGCAGGATGAGAGTTGTATTAAAATGTGTATTATTTGTGTAGAAATAATTTTTGTAAGGTTTATACTTTGACTTTAACACTAACAAAGAGGGAAGACTGGTCATCAGCACTAAAGGGCAGCAACTTGCACTTGGAGACCGCAGTGGGAAAGGCAGCCACTTCCTGTCCAGTGCAGCCATCCCAGGCTTTGATTACTCCTGAAGTGTCCGAGGTGAAGACAACTTCACGCTGAGGATCAGTGACAATACTTGACAGAGGGCTTTGGACAGGACTTGACCACAGCTGGACACCCTGTTCCAAGAGATGCAGAGCTTAATTTTTGGCTTGTAATTCAGCATAACTCTTCAGGAAGGAAAGTTCTCACCTGCTGAACATTCCATGCACGGACTGTACCATCAGAAGATGCACTGCAGACAATGGGTGGTCTCTCCCAGTTATCAGAGTCATGTCTGTTTTCGTGCAGGTAAGCAAGCCCAACCACTCTACCTATTATGCAAATAAATTAAGACAATCTGAACCTCAGATGAAACTCAAAGGACATGAAAATAATATCTTCTGCATGCAAACACTTTCACTCTTCTTTGCTTGAAGTGCTTCAAGTCATCACCACACTGCCCATCACATTCTTTAAAGTTCTTCATCCATACCTGTATGACCCCTCAGGCTTTTGCACGTGTAGTCTGTGCACGACCGGCCCGTCTTCATTTTGTGTTCCAAACTGGAGCGTTCCAGGTAATAACTCTTCCAGCTCCGCTTTCCATTTTCTGAACTGCGCCGACTGATATTACAGAAGCTCCAGCGATACAGACACATCTGTCTATGTAGGGCAGTGCAAAGAGATGTAAAAAGCTGTAACATTTAGCGTTAGTGGTAAGTAATGTGGAGTCCTTCTGATGATGATAAAAATAATTAGGCCTATATGAACTAAGGGAAACTTACCAATACTGCTTAATGGTTTTACTAGAGCTGCCTCCTAATGGATTAATAAAATATATACATTTTGAACTGTTTGGAATTGTTTAGATTTCTCTATGAACAGCTCCTAAAATGTGATCTGATCTTCATTCAAGACTTAACAAATGTACACAGTCCATTTTACTACAGAGGGTCAGATGAAACTTCTTGAAGCACTGAAACTTTCCAGCTAATTGTGTTGAAAAGCGGTTTATTTTTCAAGGCTTTCAATGCTCACTAGAGTCACCTGCTCGTCAGAAGAGCTTAGAGCAGGACACGGGGTAATACACAGACCAGTGCACAACAGTTTGTCAAACCAGTTTAATGTAATGACGATTCAGTGTTTTTGCACCATGTCTAGTCTTAAATTTGATTTGTTTTTGTTCACTTTCACTTAGAATGCAGATTTACTGAGTTAAGTTATATTTCTTAAACATGCAAGGCAAAGAAATAACTGAGTTTTGTCAAACTACTAAGTTTCAGTTAAATTTTAATATTTCAGTGATTATATCTCCATTAGATCTCCATAAATGGGGGGGGGGGGTATGATTCCAATTGGCAGGTTTCCTGGGTGCCCCAGTGACTAGCAGGCAGTTGTGTGGAACTGGACAGACGTACTTCAATTGAACATGTGTAGCATAAGTAATATGTGAAAAGTGCCCTGATGTGATGAGGTCAAATTGCAAGTTTGTATCACGGCATGTCATTTACATTCATTTTATTCAGCAGACACTTTTGTCCAAAGTGACATACGAGTGAGGAAAATTGCACATTACAAACAAACGTGCTGTCAAGGAGTTGAACAAGCATAAGTTCAGCTAGGCTGTGCTTCCAGTGAATTCCGAGGTACCAGTGTGAAAACCCTGCTGTTCCCCCTCAGGCACTGAGGCACTGGCGGGGGATACTCACCACTGTATATGATAATCATGTTACACATGTTAAGTGTATGAATAACGCATCAAAATTACAATTACCAGTTATATTTCACCTCGTTAGTTCATACCACGACAAATTGTTGGTGCTGGCTCATATCTGAACACGATCTTTTTATTGCCCAAATAAGCAAACAGTATACTTGTGCAAACAAGCCAAAACATTCCGTGAGTGACATTTTTTTTTTACCAAATTAACGAAAAGGACTAAGCACTAAGTCGCAGAATTGGCGACTCAGAACCCAATCCAGTTTTATAGAGTTTTTTTATTAAAGTGCAAACGCTATTGTTGCCGTGATTCAGTCAATACAATACAAGTCTTGACGGAGAACTTATGCAAGGAAAACGTCTTATACAAATAGCGGGTATCTGTGGGGGGAGTGAAGCCTCGTCTGTCGGGATCCCCCCAGTCGCACCTGCTGCCCGTCCTGCTCCACACGCCCTTTGGAGGCTGACTTTAATTAACTTGTTCGTCGAATTGGACAAATGTGTCAGCCGAATTGATGAATGTAATAGCACAGTGACGGAGAAACATTTCATAGTTACGATTCCAGATAATAAACAAACTACAGGAAGTAGTGAATGACTGATTTCCGGGTATTTAAATGGCATAAAGGATCGATGGTTTGCATTACCTGAGCAGAAATACTCACCGCCAGAGCCAGGGTGTTTCTGCAGCTTCATACCACCGCTGTGAAAAAAAAAATAAGTTCATAATTAACTACACAGGTCGTCATTATCACGGTAATACTATTAGTTAAACAATAAACATAAATATATTTTAAAATATACTGTTCTCCTGCTGCACTTGATAATTACCGACTAATACAGTAGTATATACGCGATCATTTATTTTTTATGAATATGTATACATGCAGTCTCAGCTACAACCCCTTTGGTCATCTTACAAACTCGTTCAATCTACGTAAAAAGAAGCAAAAAGTGGTTGTATTTTTTTTTATCTAAACCGATGTCCTCTAAAGAAAGAAACTAATTTTACTTTTGACACAGAGTCAAAACGTCAGAAAGAAAACGTGCCAAAATAAAGCTAGCAAACATAATCTGAGTATCTCAGCTGTGCTAGCTAACTGCGAGCAGCTCATGTTAATAAGTATCCCAGACCTTACAAACAGCCGAGGCATTTACTAAGTCGTTGTCAATAAGAAATGAGAAAACGTGAATCAAGCAATCCAAGGTTAAATCAGAATCCATAGTTTAAAATATCATTAAACCAAATGTTAGCGTCACGACACTCCCAAGTAATGTCTGTTTCAGTGTAAAAATACGGAAATACAGACCCATTGGCTCAGAGATTCGGCGCGGAAGTACGAAACGCAGTATAAAAGTATCCTTTTAATATCAACACGGTCCGTGTCTTTTTTGGTTCATCCTTCCAGAGTTAAAGCATGTAAATAAACACATGTATACGGTATCCATGTATACTGGGGTGTATTGGAGGATAAACGCCGTTTACGCACCTTTTTAAATGACAGAACAGTGTTTTCTCACCTTTTCACGATAGTTTACTCACTTGTCATTATGCAATTCATAAAGTTTGAGTCAAAAATATACTGCATCGTAGACTTTAAAAAATATATAACAATATAGGTACGTGTCATTTAAAATAATATCAGAATGTGTGCTGGATTTGGTCAATTTAAAGTAATATAGTGGTTCGTGTAGGAATACGCATTGCTTCTAGATGGCATACCTGTCCGCAGGACTATAGTATGGAGTCATAGGAATGCCATAAAAAAATAAAAATGTAAAAGAATAAGGAAATACATTTTGAGTAAGAAAATTAAATACAAATAAAACAAACGAATGAGAAATATATGCAATTAGGCTGAGCATCTAATGAATGCCGGAACACCACTTGCACCTCAACTTTCCAGCAAACCCACAGGTATAATGCTATGTTGCATTTGTTAATTATGTAAAGGAAATTCCTAATATAAAGCAATGACCTTTTTTGCTGAATTTTTAAATTGGGTTTCTGTGTGTGTACAGGATGTGTGTAAGTTTTCAATATCATGTTTAACATTTTTGAAGAATAATCAGTGAATATATTTTCATGACTAGTTCTCTATTTATTTGTTTATTTCAGTGTTGGAAAAACGTTCACAAGAGGAAGATGGCTTCTCACAGATCAGTTTATGCCGCCGCCTTGCTGATGCCTTTGTAGAGGATATCCCAGACATGCATCTCATGCCACTTACAGGGCCTTCTGAGATGTCTAGTGATTCCAGTGCAGAACATGATGGTTCTAGTCGGCATACCCTCTCCACGATCTTTAAAAGACTGGAGCAACTTTTGGTGTGTATATTTATGTTCTCATATCGCAAAATATTAATAGACATGGGTTTTAGAAATGGAGCTTTTAAAATTTATGTGTAATGATGATTTATCTGACACCAAACAGATGTAGATACACAAAAGAAGTGTTTTGCAAATACAGGTTTTGCATAGAAGACTCAATTTATACACACACACACACATTTGGCTTGAAGAAAAACAAAATTACTGTTTAAGTCAAATTAATAATTAAATGTGACGTGTGCTTTAAAAATGTCTACAATCATAGGACACAATTAAGAAGATGAGACCCATAAAAAGTGTGACCGTATAATCTTCAGAAAATGTAGATCAATTACTGCTGCAGGGTGTAATCAAAATAACTATGTATCTTATGTTAGCCTCAAAGTTTCTGTATCTGTGTCTTGTTTTAGCCCTGGTTATATAAGTAATCCACTTTATTAGCAATGCAGCTTATCAGTATAATATAATTAGCTCTGTCGCTAAGCACCACATGGCCAGCTGAAACCACCAAGACTTTCTACTTTTTATCAATTAAATCTGTGTACAGTTTTGCTTTCCCATCGTAGTGTCCTTGGCTAGATCTGGGCTTCTTGCCATAATTATACAAAGAACATTATAAGGGGACAATCTTGTTTCACTTGTGTTTTCCAGAAGGTTCAACCAATAAGAAATTATTGGCAGCCCTGTCATAGAGGGGCGGGGAAGTAAAAACATCAACAGGCGTGGCTCATCAGGGCCACTTCAGGGAGGAGACAGGAGGGTCAGGTAGACATGGTGGGCAGGACATTACAGAAAGCTATTGTATTGAAAAGCAAAAAGTATTGAAAAATTTTGCTTTTCCAACAGGCTTATGGGGAGAGTTTATTTTTTTCTTTATTTTTGTTATTTTATTATTGACGTGACCTGACCTGTAAAACATTAGAAATAATTTGGTATGGTTCTGTCTTATTAATCTTCATTATATTAAAACTTATTAATTAATCTAGGCAAATTCACTCATCTCTGCCACATAAGAACCATTCAAACAAACAATTTGTGATTGTAATGATCTATTCATTCACAGGATTCATCTCAGACAATGCAAAGATAATTTCTCTTTCAAACAGTTAACAGCAATTTTTACTAATAAAACTTTTCAATCAATTGCTATGAAAAAAAGTTCATTCAGAGGTTCAGTAGATATGGGGAAGAAAAACAAACAGGACATTCAGTGGTGCTGTTTACCACAACTCAAATAACACATTTACGTGGACAACCAAGGTTTGGAGGGCCCCTGCTGGCCACAATGAGTCACTACACTGTGACTTCTTGAGTGGGGCCCCGGAACCAACAAACGACAATGCAGTGTAGCTGAGAGCTTCGTACCAACTCCGCCATGTTGCCAACTGTGCAAAAGACAGTGGATAAGACAAATATATTTATGGCACAGAAACTTTTAGGAAGTACAAAAAACTTGCAAAAGTATAAAATAAGGATCTTGACTGTGCCAAAAAGGAGAATATATTTGATTATTTGTAACAGAAATATTAACCATAGCTAAAGGAAAACCCATAGATTAACAGTGAGTCACCATTCCCAAATCCTCCTCAGCGGCAGATGCTGTAGTGGGACTTGTCACGGTCACATGACTTGCTGAGGGGAGCCAGCTGAGTCTGATTTTTCCATGGCTTTCATTCTTATCTCATGCAGGACTCGCAAAAGGATCGTTCTCATGCTGTTATAAACAGCCTTTCCATCGTCGGAGTCCTTCCTCATCTAGATTAACATCAAGGCAATTTTTACCCAAAGCCATCAACATTCAACATCAACAGATTTTGATGAACTTCACATACCTTTGTGAAAGCCTTTATTGTCCTGTTTAGAAAAGCTTCTTCAACTTTCTCAGGTACAGTCAACAAATGGGCAAAGCAGTCAATAATGCACATTAGTGTCCCCTTGGATCCCTGTGTAAAACATTAAAAAGCACATTTTGTATAACAATGTCCCTGAATAAAAATAAACATGACTGTGCTTGGATCTGACCAGCTAAAATTATACCCCAGAATCCACAGCTAAGGTTTATGAAACCTACCTTTCTTATTACTCCCTTTACACGTAACAACAATTTCAAGTATTTAAAAAAACATGATTTACAAACTAAATGTATGTTATTTACATTGGGTGTTTCCCAACTTGGTCAGAGACCCCCAGACATTCCAGGTTTTTTGCCAGGAGCTGGGAAGGAGCAAAAATATGGACTGTCTTAGGGTCCCCGTGGACTGGGTTGGCAAACACTAATTGAGACAAATGTACAACACACATATGTACAACAGATCTTTTCCAAAGTCATCATTGTCCTTTCAGACTTGTTTGCCCTTCAACCAAGATTTGCTTAATCCTAATCAAAACAGTCAATAGTCCCCAAGCTAAGAACAAAACAAATTTATTTGTTTTTTCCTCAAAATGGTTACTAATCGATTTTTTTACGTGTGGCTTTATGTAAAAAAGTAATTATTGTTTTATTTAAATTGGCCATTAAATGCACAAGGGTGGTATATACAGTATATTACTGATCTGAGCATGTGGATTGAAACACACACACACGTAGATACGCACACACAGGTTACAGATCTTTGTGGGCACCTGAAAAATGGTCCCCACAACGTCAAAATAAAAGTTTTTTTATCACATTATGGAGGACATTTGGTCCCCACGATGTAATATAGACATAATCCACACACACCCACTTCAACTAGACAGCTATGCACAAAGGCCAAGCCGTAAGGTCAATACAGGTTGGACAAAGTTATGACCTTGTCCAATAAATTAAGGATAGTGTTGCCATCTTGCTTATTCTTCTCCAGTGTCTCCAGCTCCTTTTTGCAGATAAGAGGTTCCTTCAGCTGCTCCAGCCAAGACCACAACAAGCCAGAGAGGATAAAGGGATCTTTCTCCACACACAAGCGTTCCCAAGCCCCTTCTCTGGAGTTCAGTTCCTTCTGTAACCCCAATGGAATAGTACGCATGTAATTTCAGCAGATTCATACAATGAGAATGTGATTATGCATTACATTATTTATGAAATAACTGAAGCCGGACACTGAAAGCATTTCCTACAAAGCACACAGTTTAAAAGTGAAGGTAGTGATATAAAAATATAAAAACAGAAGGTAAAAGTGATATAAAAAAATCTGATTTTAGCTTGAACTTCTAAGCAGCTCTTTCATGAAAAAAGAGTATGTGTCCGTCTACCTGCCAATTTGAGATTTTCTCTCCAAACTCTTCCTTCCCTTCTTCTTCCAGGTCCACACCAAGTGCCTGGGCTACTAGTAAACGTCGGTTCTCCAGGGTGAGCTCTGTCTGTATCGTGATAAAGGGGACATCTGCGGACGTGTCCCTGTCCTCGTCATTAACAGTGCAAGACGCTGGCTCGTTGCCTGTCGATGACTTTTGGGCAAACTTTGAGCTGTGCTGCAACAGCCAAGTTGACAAAATGGTTGCGTTGCTGATTTTCCTACGGTTGTATGGGGAGCCCAAAGATTTGCTGCGTTGCTTGTTTCTAAGAAGCTGCCTCTTGTGAAAGAGAGGCTGCTCCCATACTGAGCCGGTGGTATCATAGAAGGAGTTTTTCCCGCTAAAATGAGTTGACAGTGACTCAGTTTGATTGTTTTGAAAATGGTCAGGGGAGGTGATGGAAAGCTCAGCCTGGTGAGCCGGTGATTTCAGCTTGGATTGTAGACTGCAAAGGTCTGGGTCACTGTAGCTAAGGCGCCTTCGAATGTAAAATTCGGATGTTCGTTTGGCAATGGCTTGTGGACCAGGTAAGCGGAGAATGTCCTTTCCTATCATATCACTGTCTGGTGGTTGAATGGTTTCCTGGGACATCATTTTCTCCTCTGATAAGTCAGGAATCTCCAGAACCTCTTCCTCAATGACCTGCCGGGTCTCAGAAATATCCAGAAGCAGCCTACATATAAGATGTATGAGCCTTGGCATGTTCTTAAATCGCCGCGCCTCATAACCATGCAGGAGGTGCTGTTGACGGATCAGGAACTGAGAGAGAGTGACAGCATTCGCTTTGGGACTGGCACACGAGAAGACAGTTCTTAAAGGGACCAGGAATTGTGCAAACTCCCTCACACAAAGCAGCTGTTCCCTGCTTTGAATTGAATTCGGCCTCCTTTCTCGTACGAACACAATGGCTTGGTCTGCACTCATCCTTGTTGTGAACACCAGGAAACAAGCCATCAGCACACCTGTACAAATCAAAACACAATACAAAAGAAATTATCCAAAAAAACTAAAGCCAAAAAGTATTTTTATTGTATGGTTACTGGTCTTCAATTCATATAGAATGAATGGTGTTGATGGTACTGTTGGTTCACCTGTTCTTCCAAGTCCAGCATGACAGTGGATGGCCATCTTCCCCTCCTGCGATGCGAATGACATGACCTTCACCATGTCTAGGATTGTTGTGAGAGATGCTACACCATAGTCCCTCCATCTAAAGTTGTAAAAATAAACTGAAAGTTCAAAAGATTTTTCAGTTATTTGATACCTTTAAAAATTACATTTAATGTATAAACCTAATTACACACCCTTATGTTAACAAATGGAAGGTGATGCTCTAGTTATAGAACCCTAAAAATGATTTTCCAGCCTGGTCCCTCCTCTTGTCTGGTCCTGTTTTATCATACAATAGAACAGCTTTTTTAAATATACAATAAAAAATATTATTCTATTTTTTTGTCGTTCAGTTGCAGATAGTAAACAATCAATTGTTGCCCTCTGTAAGTCAGCTATCTTGCGAGAAGAAAACAACTGTAAACTCACTTCCCACCTCCATGAAGGCCTCTGGGCGATACGTAAAGCCGCTGTCACGCTCAAGGGGGTAGCCGCAGCTGGCATGCTCCCCAGGGCTCTGCAAGTTGATTATTGTCCTCAGGCCATACCTGCAGAGAGACAGAGATGTACAAAGTGCCCAGGGGGTGTGATTCATATTTTGTTTAAAGGGTGAATGTTTTATTTCTTTATTAAGCTGATAATTTTATCCACGGCGACTTAAAGATTCTGTAATATATAAGATGTCTAAAAGATAAAAAGTATCTGAAAAATAACTGATATATTATCCCAGTAGAAATCAACCGATGTAGAGTAAAATTGGGGCCCTAACATGGCCATTAAATTCAGCATAGTTTAAAGGAATAAATAATTTGAATGAATACCACCATTTGTATTGCATGGTACTGCATAATGTTCATCTGGTATCTCGTCGGTCTCCCTGAGGATTTCACAATAGGAACAATTTAAATCATCCGTTCTAAAATATGCTTTTACCTTAGAAACTGTTCAATGATGTTGTATTTTTCTATGATTTCGGTTGAAGGCCTTGCCATAGCCAGGATGTTCTCGGTAATCCTGGCATAAGAAAACATTGAGAAAGGACACATTTCGAGAGTAGAATGTGCTGCAATGTGCATTGGCCCATTCACCAGACTGGTTCACAAATCTCTTCCTATGTTCCTTATCGAAGCACAGTGAGGTTGCAGAGATTGAGGTGCCCACCAGGAAGAGTAGAGGCCCTTGATAGCCTGCTGGTCTTCACTCCAGCAGGATGGATTCTCATACTTGCAGGCACGCCCACCACAGCCCATGGAGCACTGCATGTGACTGGGAATCAGCTGCCGCAGCGTCTCCCCCACCATGGTATACATTGCCCAGGGAACCTTCGTCTTGGCTGGGAGGAGCAGCACAGTACAACTAGGTGCCACAAGCTCATCAGTTCTAAGTTCTGTTTATTAATTTCCTTGCTAGAAGGTATCCAGCTCCATACTTCAACTAGACAAGTTCTATTCAGTGATACTGTAGTTTTTCTCTTGCATCCTTGTGTTAGTTATGTTACTTATTACAATAACAATGGGTGAAGATAGCCCTTGTGGTTCTGAACTGGTTTAGCCTCAGGAGTAGGGCTCTCATTGTTGGTTATATCAATAATTGAGTAATCAATGATTCAATGAGGTATTCTTTATATTTAATATAATATACATTATACCACAGCTTTGGTAAACACTATTTTCTCGTTGGTCCAGAGATGTCACATGGCTGTTGATTATTACTGGGTAACTGCACAGGTAGTTCCGGCATCCTAATAATAAAATGTAAGTCAAAGCAATTGGTGCTGAGACCTTACTGTGAAGGCACATGACCAAAGTTACATGAAATAATTTCTGTGGCATCACGTGGGGGATCGTGGTCAGCAGCAAACGGGAAGCTGACCCAAAAAAGTATGATGTAACTGTGTGCCAAATTAAACATATTTTGTTTTGAAATTGTGTTTTTATATTAGGCCATTTTCTTAGTGTCTGTTTCAGGTAAATTGGGATAATATTAAAACTCTATTTAAATGAAGTCTACCACTAGTGTATCCATTTAACCTGATGAAAAAGGAATAAAAACAGCACAAAGGTGACAGTTATTAAATAAATATATATAATTAAACATAATTAGGTACTACTTAGTCCTGATGTTTCTCTCTGGAAATATGAAATACCCTTTGGAACGGCCATTGTCTTTGTTGGACAAGCACTGCAAAAATGAAGACAAAGGAGCATTCTACTGATGTGAGAAACAATGTCATTAAAATGCACAACGCAGGAAAAGTACCAGAGCATCAGAGCAAGATGACGTCAACTGGTGAGAGGCTACTGCAAATCCAACCGCCACTCTCAGAAGTCTGCAGTGCTCTTTGGCTAAAACTGGAGTGAAGGTGCACGCCTCCACAATTTCAAGAGCTCTCCATAAAACAGGCCTCTACTGGAGGGTAGCAAGAAGCCATTGCTTTAGAAGATCCACCTAAAAGCACGCATGGCATTTGCTTCAAAGCATGAGAGACCCAGTTAAGATGTGGGAGAAAGTTTTATGGTGAGATGAAACCAAAATAGAACTTTTTTCCGGACTTCAAAGAGGTATGTGTGGCGTAAAGCTAACACTGACCATGCCTCAAGAAACACCATACCTATGGTGAAATATGGTGGAGGCACCATGTTGGTATGGTGATGCTTGTTCCAGTCTGCTATGAAGATGCATCTTTGAATGTGACAATGACCCTAAGCATAAGGCCAAAGAGACACTGGAATGGCTCAAAAACAGAGAGGTGAATGTTCTGGAACGGCCAAGTCAAAGCCCTGATCTTAACCCTATTAAGAATCTGTGGCACTACATGAAAGCCGCTATTCAGAGATGCCGTCCCACCAACCCAGAGGATCTCTATAAATTCTGCCAGGAAGAATGGAGAAGAATCACTCCTGCGTGATGGGCAAAGCAGGTACATACTTACCCCAAAAGAATTAAGGCTGTTATTGCAGCAAAAGGGTTCTCTACTAGATATCAAAGTGTAGGGACTGAATACTTATGCAAGCACTAAATTCTGAGTTTTTCTTCTTCAGTTAAATATCTACAGAAAATAATTTATTTTGACTATGAAATGTATTGCTATAGCATTTGAGCTCACAACAAAAATACTGAATGGACAAAAATGTGTGCAAATGTTTTGTCATGCAGAAAATGATCATGACTTTCATGGGGGTTGAATACTTTTACAAGCCACTGCATACTGAACATAAGAACATAAGAACATAAGAAATTTACAAACGAGAGGAGGCCATTCGGCCCATCAAGCTCGTTTGGGGA
>JAODLD010000113.1:28873938-28901923 GCA_026781065.1 Mormyrops boulengeri
TGGATTACCTTACATTTATCTATGTTAAATTTCATCTGCCAGGTATCAGCCCAGTCGCTAATTAAGTCAAGATCCTGATCATACTGTATTAATTTGCCACACTGCCATTTTATTTATTACTAACTGGGCCATACCTGAAGCCATGCAGATGCTAGCCTCTTCACTGCAGAGTATCCTGAGGGATTAAGGCATGTCACTCAGCTGACCAGCCCTGCTGCCATTGGAGGACCTGTATATCGGGAGCAAACATTACAGGCTGCCAGAAGGCTTACAGACTGTCACTCAGTCTCAATGCGTGCCTGGGCCTTTAACGAGCTGCCACAAAACAAGAGAGGCTAGCCATTCTTTCCACAATGCTAAACACCATTGTGCCGCTAACCTTGAAAGTATTTCATATGTTGCATGTTCCTGGATTTGACTCCTGAAAGTGGAATTAGTCTGAGTGAAAAGAAAAATATACAGTAACAATGTATTAAAAGAATTTTGAATTATTTTCATATCAACTATGACAGTTTTGTTAACATTTTGTTATATATGTTACACACACTGTGTGTCACTCATAAGCACAAATGCTTCATTAGATAAAATTGTATTCTTATTTGACAGTTAGTTTCACATTATATGCAAAAATGAAATACATGATTTTTAAAACAAAGCACGATATGTTTAGCATATTAGTGTCACTGAAGGATTTTATATATAAAATCAGTGGTGGAAGAAGTACACAAACAATTTGCTTAAGCAAATGTCCCTGTACATTTTGTACATAAAAACTGTACATAAAACTGTACATAAAAACTTGGGTGTATATATACAACTATATTATTCTTGTTCTCCTATATTCCTTTTGTACAAGAGCTCTGTAACATTCAAATTTCTCATTCGTGGGATAATAAAGGTTTATTCTATTCTATTCTATTCTATTCTATTCTATTCTATTAAATAAAACTTACCAGCTAATGGCCACAGGATGAAGATTTTAAGACTTTTGTCATGACACTATCAACATGCTATTCATAATTCACCATGACAAAACACAAAAAAGCTTTCGTCTTCCTTTTATAAAAGTTTCTACGAGCTGACAGCATTGGAAACCTCTGATGCCTATACTCCCTGCTTCACTTTGACGAGAAAAGCTCTGAAATCTAGGTATAATCTGTCACATCACTACCTTTCCCTGTCAACATCTGATCAAAAAAACAGCAACATGATTGTAAAATGTAATGCCACGATAAGTAGAAATGTAGTAGAGCTGAAAGTACAAATATTTTGTAAGATGTAATGGAGTCAAAGTCAAAAATGTCCATGGCTAAATCTGCCTAAAGTACAGATATCTGAAAAATGTACTTAAGTAAAGTAACAAAGTAATTGTACTTCATTACGTTCCACCACTGTGTAAAATTAAGAGAAAGCTTCAACTTGGTGTGTAACAAAAAAACAGTCAGGGCTTTTGCAGTGAATCAGAATATGTCTTAGTAAGTTACAGAATTATAAATCGCTGTATATCTCAGAGGATAAAAATGAGTAATATCCATACCCCAACATCATTAGCCTTCCACTGAAAAGCAATCCAACAACATCGATCAGAACAAAGAACCATTTATCTCCACTATGCCGACAGCTTTTTTACCTTAGCTAGAAGGAACCCGCCAGAGCCATCCACACCAGCACTCTGTCTTGTCCTAGTTCTGCTTAATCCCTCCCACCCAGGTTACACTCTCACTGCCTCCCTTGGGACCCATCAGATGCCGATAGTCATGTGACAACAAGCACATTAGTGTCAGCATGAAGGATACAGTGTAAAAAGTCACCCTTGTCGGAAGTCGCCCTGTAGAAAGCATAGCTACACACATTATTGCAGCTTCCCATCCCAGGCTCGTCTCTACTACAACCATAGCCTGGAAATAATGAATTAGCCGACTATTTATAACTGCCACTGGATTCACCCCTAATCCAAGTATTTAAGAACTAAGAACTACTAAGTCACAGCTGCACAGCAAGCTGAAACTGATTCTTATCATATGGAAATGAACAATATATACACATATGCTATAAATCTGCATATCTACACAAAATCAAATGCTGAGACTTGCTAAACCTCTAGTGAACGAGTCAAACACTCCATCTTGATTTTATTTAGGAAACTTTTTGAAAAACACTATTGTGGTAGATCGTACCAGCTTTCACGTATAGCTGATATTGGCCTAATGGTTACAGAAGCTTGCTTGTAATTGAAAGACTGCAGGTTTGAATCCCTGACCAGCAAAGTGCTGCTCCCTGGGTGCTGAATTAGCCACTCCCCCGCTACATCACGATGTCACATATGGATTAAATGCAGAGAACACATCTTGTCGTTGTGCATTGTGTGCTGTGTGAACAACAAATCATTTCACCTTAAAATGGTGTTATGTTGTTTGATGCATCTAGATGAAAATACTAGGAATTAAAAGATGAAATTTCAAACACTCATCCTGCTTTCATCTACTGAACAGAAAGACAAAAGTCTTCAGTGTATAGCAAATCTAAATGAATTGGCATGGCTATTGCAATAGTTTTGAAGGGGACTGTAAATTCATTCAACACAGGATAACAGGGCTCTGAAGCAAGTTCTGTGTTGAGGAACTGCAGTGATTGCAATTAGCAGAAGGAGGCTGTACCATCGGGATAAGAAGATGTTCCTAATTTCCAAGACATCATTGGCCTAAGCTGCCTTTAGACATTCTTTTTTTTTGACTAAGTAGGTGAGGAAAGGCCAGCAATGCAAGCACCTTATTGGCTCGTTGCTGATGCTAATCAAGGCATTCTCCTCTGAGAAGTAAAGTAGTTCAGAAACACATCAGTCTGATGCACTGTGGGACCAAATGTACGGTGATGGTCCTGTGTTATACTGTAACATTACATACTGTGTATTTACAGGTCATTCTGAAATGGAAGGTGTTTGGTGGGAGAATATGAATATAAACATATCACCTTTATAGTGCCTAAAAACTGGTTCACAATCATTTGTTAATATATAAATTCTAATACAAACATCTGCATACATTACACAATACAGTATATTGTTTTGGATAGGGTGTGTTGTAAGAATAATTCTACCACTTATTTCACTAACTAGCAGTCCTAATAAATAAATAAATAAATAAATAATTTATCTTCAAAAATTCCGAATGATATCTATTTTTGTGAACTGATTAATCAAATTTCCATGCAGTTTTATCTCACGCAAACATCACAAAAAAATGTAAGCTTTTAGACTACATACACTATGACTGAGCACACAAAAAGTAGATTATTTAAGAAGTTATTTAAGAGATGCTTTGAAATACCATTAGCTAAATATCAGAATGTGCATGATTTATTATGTTATTTTGTTTAAATGAGGACGATTTCTTGTAATGACATTATAGGCCTATGTGACATTTACAGCTGTTCTGTTACTGCTGTGTGCTCTGCATTAATGGTAAAATAATGGCCATACCACAACACGGTATTTGATAACAGAGAGTTGCCTGGAATTGAGGGGAAAAAAATAAGGATTGAAAATTTGTGTCTCTTGGTCTCTAGGCTAAGGACAAGACACAAGGTATTAAATGGGCTTCTAGCTGCTCTGTTGCTCTGGAAGCCACTTACAAATCACCACTGATAGTAATCAGGCAGCAGGATTTCCCAAAGCTTCGCTTTGGCCTAGCTTTGGATAACAGTAGATTGCACAAAGCTTGTAAAGTGTCTTGCTTATGTCAGCCCTGCCCCTAGTGGTGGAGGAAGCCAGAGGGAGCCAGTCATCTGCAAAGCTGTAAGTACCACATTCTGAGTAACGGACGGAGCCTCCCAGTGACCATGTAATATATGCTGCAATATTCCCCTAGTAGGATTGTACAACCACACTCATTCATAATATTATGCATATACACAAATACACAAACATATAAAAACATACTAAAATACTTTATACATTTCTAAAATGCTATTGTCAGCCTGTTCCTTGTATGCAAACAATACATTAATGTTGCAGTAATACAACACAGTGCAGAATAAGCTGAGATTTGGCCTCTAATAAATGATTCAGTCATAAATTAATTGTATCGTTGGTTGTGTGATTTAATTATGTGACACAGAAGAGAAGAAAGGAAGAGAACAAAAATAAGCAGGTACTGTATCTAATATGGCATTAAATCTTTACGCATTAGTTAAGCGGTAAGTGCTGAGTCGACTGTAATTAGATTGAGATTAAGTAACATCCACTGAAGGGGGAAAAATCTTGCCATATTGTGAAAAAAGCACTGGTTCTTGTCACCCAATTCTTTTCAAATTTTAAGTCACAGCTTATAGATGACATTAGTAAAAAAATTGTAATTAGAGTGATCTAATTATATCTTCAGTTACCCTACTTATTTTGTATTTTGTTTGAAAACATTTTTTGCATCCATGATTTCTTGAGCAAGGATAGGGTAACTGAAGCTCTGTGATGTATTACCGAATCACATGAATTGTATTGCAAATGATTGCAGAATCATTATCTTTGATGACTGTCCACATCAGGCTCACGGGTAACTTGGGGAGGCCAAAAATCTTCCACTCAGGATATCTTAAGACAGCCGAGGCATGTTCTGATCTAATGCGTAGGTTAAGCTTTTATTTATTCCACTTAATTCTAGATGATACACCACTCAATGAAAACACCAATTTCCTGGTGGTAGATGTGTGATTTTGGGACCTCATTATTTTTATATTTTTATCATTATATTTTTTTTTATAAACTAAAGCTTTACATGGACCTAAGCAATATCTAAATATCGAAGAGTATTACTTATAAGTCCTATATACAACGGCCTACTTGGTTATCGGGCTTCGGCCGCGTATCCCATACTTATATACTGGAAAGAGTGTCAGAGTGCGTGTTGCATTTACTAATAGGCTGACTTACTTAAAGTGGGCGGAGAATACTTTCTTAAATGGGATATCTTCTACTCTAAACATCGATTTGGATGTCGATTTGGAAATGTGCGCGGACAAACACAAATATAAAGAAAAGTGCAAGTTAAACGGATACAGAACTTGAAAGCTTTATCTTGTTTGGAAATGACGCCTAAATGCTGAAAGTTTTTTTTTTCTCGAAATGCAAAGTCTTCTTGTGGAATAACTGCGAATAAACATTATTTTTCCGTTCCTGGTTCAAATCAATGAGGCGATGCATCGTCTTTTGGATTTAAGTGAACTCCACAGTCCTCCAGATGCACTACCGGATCGATCTCACAGATTTAGCAGTTTCATGATTGAAGAGATTCTGACTGATCCCCCGGCCACCAAGATGTCTCCTCCGACGGGAGGAGTGCTCAGATTTGGACTGCAAGCGCTTTTATCAACGCGATCATATCACAGTCACTTCAGTAAGCACATATTTTCCACATTTACGTTTAATATATGCATTAAGTAATGGCATATCGTAATGGAATAACGTGCTATATAACGCGGCTTCTGAGATGTGTAACAAAGAAAATAAGTGTTGAATTAGTTGTGAGCAATTTTAACGGTTATTAAAACATTAACTTTATAACAACTAATTTATTTTCACAGATCATACAACTAGATGAAATAATTCATGACATGCGAAATTAAATCTTACGTTACAAAAAACATTTAAGTCAGATTTGCATTTCTGAGCATGCAAAACAAAAATCTAGTGAACTGGATTCTGTAGTTAGTATATAATTTAGTATTTATTAACAAATTAGTTCATTTTCATGATTAACTGTGTCATCGGCAATCCATTGTTTCAGACTATTAAAGTTTCAAATGTGCATAGAACAAACGGTGTATGTATTAAACTTACATTTATAGACCTAATATACTTTTTGTACAAAATAATGTACCTAAGCCAGAATTGCGTATAATCACGTATAATTCAGAATTGCGCAGTGGTAAAATGATTATGAAAGACCTATTTTATTGCCGGCATTTTCTTCCGTGGTGAACAAGTAAGCAAAGTACGAATAATAATTAATTTTCATGATCATTACGGTGTCAGGTGCTGTAGTGGGTAAGTTGCCCACCAGATGTTCGGCGTTTTAGTTCCAGCTGTGGGACTTATGCAGGGCCAACAAAATGTGAAGCGAGTATATATAAATAAAACACTAATAAATGTCTATAGTTTTTCGTTCGTTTTCCGTTTCTCTCTGTTTGAAAACTTGCCTTTTGTTGTAGAAAATTACGTCTTTTGGTGTTTCAAACTCTTGGAAAGGAAGTGTGCACAGTTCTTCGAAGAAATGTTGTTCCTCCTATGACGAATCTTGGATGTCGCTTTGGTTTAGCTTGAGAAATTCATTGTTTCAGTAGCCAAGTTTATATACACATGTTGTGTCTCAGCTTCATAATAATAAAATATGTATCAAAGAGTTTGGATGACAGCTATAAAATACAATATGCGACGTATTCTTGCATAAATACAAAGCAATAACTGCACATGATTTTAATGGATTTATTGTTTTTTATTGTTGTTGTTATTACTTGCAGGCCTGAAGCCAGATCATACTGGGGTTTTCAAGTTGCCTCTTTGCCCACTTTCGTGCTCTTTCGGCTCTCCGCTAGGATCCGCGCTCTTCCCCCGACCGCCGGGACTGCAGGCCAGCTCCGCTTCTCGCCATATGTCCTTAGAACCGCATCTTCACGGCAAAATTAACCCCAGACTTGATGGAGAAAGCAAGACAAAGAAAGGCAGAAGGAGCCGAACAGTCTTTACCGAACTGCAACTTGTGGGCCTTGAGAAACGATTCGAGAAACAGAAGTATCTTTCCACACCGGATAGGTATAAAATATGCATTTAACCATCGCAGCATGATGTAGCCTACTTCGCCGGAGCTGCGTGAAACAATCGTTTTCTTTTACTTCTTATTGTTCAAAATAAATACATTTCGTACAATTTTGACTATCCATCAATTATATCTTTATGATACATATAGTTAATGCTGCACAATATTCATGCAGCTTGTGATTTTAAAAAATCATAGCGAGTGATATTTTTATTTCACAGAATAGACCTTGCTGAGGCGCTGGGTTTAAGTCAGTTACAAGTCAAAACGTGGTATCAAAACAGAAGAATGAAGTGGAAGAAAATTGTAAGTTTCGTTAATTGTTTTCTACAGATATACTTAGATGAATTGGAATTAAATAGCATAAATGTTGCCTCGTGTCCCTGTATGGAATGGAATCTTTCAGAAGATGTTTATTGTTCATTCGTGCCTTTGTGTGCAGCATCACCTGTAAAATGGTGTGTTAATATTTCGCACACGTTTCTTATGCACAGGTCCTGCAAGGTGGCGGGCTGCAATCCCCCACCAAACCAAAAGGTCGTCCAAAGAAGAATTCACTTCCCTCCAGTGAGCAGCTTTCAGAGCAAGACAAGTCTATAGACAAAAATCTGGAGTCAGGCGGTCTGAAAAATTACAACGTAAACCAGGAGGAATGAAATGGAGTACGGCTGCCCTGGTGGTGACAATTTATTGCCGTGCCATGAACATTTGAAATGTATTAGGCCTGTATTTTTCTTGGGTGTATCCAGGGGAACTGAGGAGTGGCGCTGGAGACAAATGTCCCGCACGTGGTAAGCTTCCTTCAGCTTCTTTTTCAAAAAAGAGGGCCTCACCTACTAGGTGCCCCCAATCGTTTCGAAAAGCGGAAACCAAATGCCCTGCCAATCAATTAATTTCTGCCCCATACAAAAAGGACGCACAAAAACAGCAAATCACCGATTCTGTCCCTCTTTCAATGAAATGTCTAAGTACTCTAGTATTTGTGTTGACATTTCCTATTACTTGTACATATATATCTAACCTGGATAAAAATGTAACTTATTAAATTTTCCTATATGCTGCATATGTGTCGGAACAGTAAGCTCTATGAAATGACATTAAAACATTTTCTTGGCATTGTCACATAAATGTATACCTTTATAGATTATTTCGAACGGTATTCCATTCCATTCCTTAATTCCAGAACAACCATTGTGTAACCCCAACTGGCGTATAATAATAGAAACACTAGTAATCATGGGGTCTTTTCTCCTATCTTGCGCTTAAGTTAGGCGCTTAAAAAGTTAAGGGCTTTTGACTTATTCGCATGGGAGAATAGAGCCCTATATGTTTGTACTTTTTAAGCCGTAGCGTTGATAAAAATCTGCACTTGAATTCATAAGTTAGTGTGCTTTGCTTGTCAATGTTGATCTTTTTAGCGAAGACTAGTGACGTTTGTTAATATCGTACCACTTGCCTTACGTCTCCAAATACATACAGTGATTCTTGTGTCCCTGCCAGTGATTCGCATGCAAAAATAATGTTAAGTGTGGCGTAATTATTTGTTGCAGACTACATTCTTCCAATAAAATACCCTGGGTTTTTTAAGGACCGCGTGGGCTAGAACTGGTACTTGCCTTATTCCACCCTCTGAATCAGTGTTGGAACGCTGCTCGTTGCGGAAGTTACGTTTATAAACATCATTATTGCGGTTAGGAAAACATGCGCTGTAATACCATGCTTTTGTTTACACGCATTTCTAATCATACTTATTTTTTTTAGAATATATATATTCAGCAAGTTATTCATTTGTTTGTTTTAACATCAGTAGCCATCTTACCAGCTCACTAGAATACATAATTGATTGAAAAATTTATCAAACACATACGTACAGTGTTATGTTATTTTACGTGCAATGAATTATATGCTACCTGTTTTTGAAAGAAAAGTCATTTTGATTGCTATTTTAAAGCCGAAAAACGGAATTGTAACGCATAGGCATCCGTTAAACAGAAAATAACACCTCGTGAAATTATACTTCGTTTATGTCGCCCCCCCCCCCACACCTTTTTCCCTTGATAAAACCGTAGAACAGTTCTATTTCCTTTAACCTACATTGTGTCCGTTTCCAATGGCATAAGATAACGTAAGTAAAATTTTCTTAACCAGCATACCGAAAGAGTATTTTAACGCTATCGAATGGACTTTTATTAGGCCTTTATTTTATATTGTTCCTTCAAATTCATCAGGAACTAACTTGCCTGCTTGTCACTGTCTTTATTTATAATTGCAAGATCGACATGTTCATGTCCTCTTTTCTTTATACCCTGCTAGCAAATTTAGCAATATGTTGATATAAGCTATTAGTTAAATATAACCTAGCTGTATGGTACCCATCCGTTACAAACACTCTTGTCCATGACAGATCGAACTTGGTTTCAAGTTTCAAGTTTTATTTGCCATATGTATGTTAACACAGGGTCAACATTACAATGAAATGCGTTGGACGAGAGGATAAGCAGGAAAACAAGCCTGTCAGCATTAACACAATATTGCTGAGACAACTCGGAGCTCTCGTCGGTGCTATAATAGTACTGATAATAGTAATAATAATAATAATAAGAAGAAGAAGAAATATTGCCACTTTATGTATCATCGAAAAAGGTCTTCCGAGGCAGAAGCAACAGCTTTTCTCACTCCACACAATGTCAGGTGTTTCAACGGCTCATTAAGCTGTTCCGAGTTCCGAGTATTAGTTCCCACTGTGGGACTTCGACTGTGCCGACAAAATGTGAAACACTATGAATAAATAAATCTAGGCCTATGATTTGCATAAAATATTTATACTCTACAGTATTAGGAAATACAGTCTCGGCAATTTTTCAAAACGTGAACCAATGATTTTACTGATCATGTAGTTACTGTAACTGCTTTTCTAAATTGCGACGCTTTTGCTATTTCTCGCGCTGAATGAACGTAGTTTAAAGTCACTTAGAATACTGCTCAACTGTCACTGGTTCTAGTTTTCTCGTATGTTCCTATTCCTTAATTATTTTTATGTATTTTTGGCAATAACATTTTAAGAATAATCTCGAAAGAATTTTTTTTATTTAAACCTGATGTAATCATGAGTTGTTTCATGGGTTTTGCTATTTTGATTGTATAGCAGTTTGGTCAACTGTTGTTTTTAAATTTTCTTTATGAATATATTCTGATTTCACTTGTGTAACAGAATATAATTTGGCACAATTGTGGAACATTTCTTATATTGTTTAGAGTGTATTGGTTTAACTGTCTTAATTTTTAAAAATTTAAATGTGTACTAATGATGCACACAATTGTAAAGGTATTGCAATCCATCGATTCTTGATGACGATGGTGATTTTTATTTTTTTTTTTAATGAAGAGGCATCCGGGTATAATGTACCTGAGTTTTTCATGAGGGGAAATCCAAAGTGACATGACTGTAGCCCCCCACCCCGCCCTTGTTCAGAGCCGTATACTTTTAAAAAAGAATATATTTAACACTTTAACTGAATATTTTCAAAATAAGATTTGACTTATAATATCTATGGACTTATAAACAGGGGTCACCTTGGCGGATTCTGAGGGAAGTTTTGATCAACATGCATTTTTTTTTCCGACGGACATGCATTGAAAAATGTTGTTTTTTTCAGTCAAAACACTTTGCACGGAGACAGACGGAGCGGTTGACCATCCTTGCTTGTAAATAATACAGATCAAGTTTACAAAGACTTTCAAAATCATATTTATATCATATATATTAATCATATTTTGCCCCAACCCCCAGGTCTTCTTAGACTGCTTACATGTAACTAGGACAAAAGGATTCCTCCAGAAATCAATCAAATTGATGATAGGAACACTTAAAAATGTTTCCAATTAATATTTTAATTGTGAGTTGTTAAAAATGGATGATGTATAAAGTATAGTGAAAGAGCACATTAATAAATGCTGACATACTGCCTAAGGTGCTTTTGCGCCCTGTGTTTTGTGGAATGGGGTACTGGCACCGGCACTTGATAAGCAGTGTAGATAAGGGAGTGATGGATAGAGAGATTAATAGGTCAACAATAAATAATTTATTAAATAGTAAATGTATAAAACATTTTTCTGACGATATGCTGAAATTACCAAACATTAGACTCACACCCAGATGGAATTCTTTGATAGTTACCTTGAGATATGTAATTACTATGTATTACTTAAAAATTATAAATCTTTTAACTTAAACAACACTTAAGATGTCACAGTGGCAGAGTGGTAAGCACTATTGCCTCACAAGTTTGGGGGAAGGATTTCTGCCACTGCTCTCTGTGTAGGGAGTTTGCGTGTTCCTTCTGTGTTCTCCCTCTGTTCCCCCTGTGCTCTCCCTGTGTTCTGCCTGTGCTGTGCAGGTTCCTCTTGGGTCATCTGGGTTCCTCCCATTTAATTAACATGAGCTAATAATAAAGCTGTAGTAGTACATGAACCAAAATTTCATAGTGCTGCAATATGTGGATTGACTGGAAGCTGTCTTAATAATAATAATACATTTTATTTATATAGCGCTTTTACATGAACTCAAAGACGTCATATATTTTGTGATGATTTAAATGAAGGACTTTCATTTTCTGCTTTTGTATGTTTTGCTGTAAAGTTGCGTGTCCGTTTTCGGGAGTGAAACTTCAAAGCTTATTTTCCAAGAAGCAACTTACATTCCAGTTTCAATAATGGTTTATAAATTCCACCTTTTATTTTCATATAATTTATTATCTATGATCAGTTACAAGATTATAGCATATTCCTGTTTATATATATTCTATAGTTTATTTAATTTAGGCAACCTTTCCAGATTATATATATCAGTAGGCTACATGTTGGTTTTCCTTCTTATTGCATAAATGTAGCTTTCCTGTCATAAAACAGAACAGCCAGTGTGGGACTGTCTTTGTTTGATTTACTTCCAGAGTGCCTTACGTGCAGGCGTGTGCTGTGCTCCTGCACCAAGCCTTCATCAGTCTTCAGCTGTGTGACTATGGGTAGCTTGTCTCCTCTCGTGTTAGCGTCTGACACGCTCCAGCTGTGGCCCCGACCTGGCCTATGTGCAAGTCTTTCAACTCATAGTAATAAACTATAATCACTTCCTCTGACTAATTCAGAAAGCAGGTGGAGAGCTCTGAATGTACTGTGAGGTAATCAACTGCCCAAGAGTGTGAATCTCCCCTGAGAGGTGAATAGTTATGAAGTAATCAACTATGTTTTCCTGTCATAAAACTGTAGAGTACTCACTAAGCATGAATTAAATTCACATATAGTATATACTGAGAGTTTACAGTACATCGGTGTTAGGGTCTGTACTGTCCAAACCTGACCTTCGTGTCTCCATCTCATTTGGCCAGCAGGTGTCACTGGCCGTCCTGTTCTCCACCCTGTCTTTTGTCCTTCAGATCTCTAGTGTGTTTCCCCAGCTCCCTGGCCTGCCGCATGGCTCTCTGGGCTGAACGTGTGGCTATGAACCCTCTGGTTATGAGTTAAAGGCTAGCCTCCTCAGTTATTTGTATTTACAGGATTTTTGTTTCCCCAGCCTTTGTTACTTTGATTCCCAGTTATAGGTTTGTGCTGCTTTTGTCCTGTTTACCTCCATTTTGGTTCCAGGTTACTTATCCTAGTGTAGTAATTCCCAGTGTGGTTAGTGTTTCCTAATTTCAGTGTTTGTTAGAAATCCCTAGTTCTGTGCTTGCTATTGCAACTCACCTCACTTGTTGCTTGTTGCTCTATGTCTTGGTTGACTGGTTAACTGTCATGTTAACACCTGCCCTCTTGTTAGTCAGTTACCTGTCTATATTTAAGTGCCTGTATCTGCTCTGTTCTCTAGTCAGTTATTGTACATTGTTCTGTGGTTGTTACTCTGCCTGTTTTCTGAGTTCTGTTCTCTCTATTACCTGATTCCTTTTGTAGGTCATTTGTGGTTCTTTTTGTAGTGTTTTACACCTGTATAGTTCTGACCTCTCGTGGTCCTTTTTTCCTAGCATGTTGTGTTTTGATTAAAATAAACTTTCGTTGTCTTGGAGCTGCCTCTTGGATCGTCACTTTTTCTGCGCCATGCTGTGCTGCAACAGTCAGTTCCTTCTGAGTTTCTGTAATCAACCTGTTTTTTAAGGGCCAGAGAGTCAGTTATGTCACCATAACTAAGAAAAACTCAATAACTTTGCATGAAACGCTACTCTTAAAATTTTAAAAGGACATAGCATTAAGATGAAGATAGCATAGGTTCGGCAACATATAGTAAATGGAAAAGCACTAAGCAATTTAACGCATGATGTTGAGATTATTTTAAGTAGTAGAAAATCTGAAGATGAAGGACTTACCCATGCAAACATCAGATGAGGCCAGAGTGCTTTGGCAGAGAGACAGTGCCAAGTCAATGACCAGGTCAACCGAAACAGGTGCTGTTCAGTGCTCTCCTCTTCTGAGGTCATTAAGCCTGAAAGGGCTGTAAACTGCATCACGCACGTGTTTGTCATTCTCTGACATTTCAATTGTAGGTTGACAGGAGGAAATGAGTGTCTTGGAATTCCACTGTAATTTATTCACCCACTGACCGAGACTCAATTTAGAGTAAGGTGTGCATGGGGTTCAATGGCACTCGATGAAATGGCATTCAGCTTGGAGGAGCTAAAGACAAAATGTGAGCCCAGGCACATACACAGGAATTAACTACGATTAAAGCTTCTCTGATTAATTTAGCTCACAAGCCAAAATCACATATGCCACATACGATCCCAGTTAAAGTGAAATTGAACCCTACTTAGGCTCCTTCCTGTCCCTCCCCAATGAACAACCTACAAGTAATATTATATTAAAATATTAAAAATAATATTTTATTAGGCAATCTGGAGGAAAACCGAGAATCCCTAACTAATAGCTTGACTCCTACAGCCTTCACTGAGCTCCATTTCTGTTGCCCTTGAAATGTGCTCCTTCTCTTCGGTACCTGGCAACCCATCGGCCACATGTGCTTCACTTTTGGCAGGAGTGAGCCAGTGAGAAGAAGAAAAAAAGTTAAAGCAAATTAAAAAGTATGGCAATGAATAAATGTCCAGCAAAGGAAGGGAGGTATATGGAGTTCTGCTGACTGCCAGTAGGGTGATGTGTCTATTATTATCCATTCATGGTAAAGGAGACGTGTTATATATGCCTCATGATTCCTCCAGCAGGTCTCAGGAACCATCTTACCATGATACATGGGGATGACTTTTTCGATTTGGTTTGCAGACGGCCTCAGAGCAGAAAATGTGACATACTATTAGAAAAATCAACACAAGACAATGGTTTCTTTGTGGTTTGGTTTTTGATTTTTATCCAAATTTCAATAATGGTCAGAGGGCTTGATGATGAGTTCAACTGCTGAAGGCAAGTTATGGTCATGATTTACATCATGACTCTTGGTGGATGGCAGTGTTTCAAACAGTCTGCGTCCGGGATGGGAGGGGTCGGCCACACTTTTCGGTCCGCATCAGGATCCTGGAGGCCTGCAGGTGCTGGAAGGATGGCAGATTGCAGTCAACGACCTTCCCTGCAGAGAGGATGATATGTTGCAGTCTGCCATCGTCCTTGGTGGTGGCAAGAACATACCAGATGGTGATGGAGCAGTTGAGGATGAACTCGATGGTGCCTCTGTAAAAGTGCATCTTCATTGTCTTTGGCAGGATGAACTTCTTTAGCTGCCATAAGAAATACATCCTCTGTTGGGTTTTTTGATGAGGCTTGTCCCATGTAATTAACACTTTGAGACATACTTTGTTCTTTAATCACTTTGTAAATGCTTTTCCATTTTCCTTCTGAAGCTCGTAAGTTCAAAGACCAACTAAAAGGAGAAGTAATTCATTCATATTCAATTCTGGTTGTGCTTATACAAGGTGGGGCCCAGAGCCGATCTCATTATACAATGGCTACACGGCAGGGAATATCACAGGATGGGGTGCTAACCCATCACAAGGTCACACTCACACACACACACACAGGTTTGTAATTATATCTTTGTGGGGACTCTCCATTCATTCACATACAGTCACACCTACAGACTCACATAACCTGAGAGTAGTCACATCTGTGGGCCCTTGAGCGAGGCCCTTAACAGCACAGCTCCATGGGCACTGCTACAGGAGGCTGCTCTTCCTTCGCTGCCACGCTAACGCTCACCTACATATATGTCTGTGTGTCAGAGAGCAAGATGGGTAGGCAAGAAGAGAATTTACCCACGGGGATCAATAAAGTGGTAATAATAATAATAAAAATAATAATAAGAAGAAGAAGAACAACTATTAGTATTATTATTAAATCTATCTAATCTGCCAAGTCATGAGAAAGTGTTGCTGTTTTCAGTATTATATAAAGTCTTTCATTTTACTTGACATGGAAATTGGACATTAATAAGCGATCTTTGCCAAAGGCTATTAGAGCAGCGCTAAAAATGGCACTGAGTCCTGTGAAAATTTCCTGACATTCTAATACAGTGGCAGCACTCGAACCCTGCTAAGGATCCAGCAGGAAAAGCCCTGGAGCCATCTGGCAAACGAGGGGGCTGCCTTAAACACACTGATCAAAATATTGCCACCCTATATAAACACAAGTCCTAACACTGTTTGACCCTAAGGAAAGCCTCATTCAGCAGGGTGCGAGCAACTGGCCTATTAGCAGAGCCCGCGCTGGAAAATCACGGCCATCTACAGGTGGAGATCCCGCTGGGGGAGAGGTGGGGGTTTATGTTCCGTTTCTCAGGAGACGTCTTTCAGGTCTGACACGTCACATCACTGTTTAACTATATGCCATGTGCAGAGACTGCAAATGCTGGCATTCAATGCTGGGAAATCTGGTCACTTTATAATGAGGTTCATGTATGTGCCTTTTATACAGCAAAATCATCTTCATCATCAGCAACAACAATAATGTTAATAATAAACATTGTTATTATTGTTATTGCCGTTGTTATTGCTATTATAACAGGTACATATACCTTCTGGCCTTCTGGTCTATCTCTATATGAGCACACATACATATTTGAGATGTTAGTGTTAATAGTTTCAGAAAAGGAACAAATTCTTGCTTTTAAAGTGTTTTAGAACTAGCAAAGACTGATAAAATAAAAATTCAAAGCCTTTATTTATCTATTTAAGAAATGTTTCGCTAAAGTTGAATTCAGATGGTTAGGAATGCATTTTGTTATGGGAATCGAGTACATTAATGTAATACTATGTTCATCTCATGTACAGTATTTCATTAAGTTAAAATTTTAAGACTGCACCAACTATTGCAGGCCTGGTAAATATGCCAAACAGTATATGTAATGGACTTAGTTTTAGAAAGTCCCTCTGTGTACATTCTGATAAACAGCAACTTTCACTAAATGCCAGACTTAGTCTTTCTACCAAATGAAGATAATCCACAGCAAGAAAAACATAGTAACAATTCGCCGTGTACTCCAAAAAATGCCAACTCATTTTACTTGTCTGTAACATTCAGAATCTCACATAAGGCTAGTTGCAGCTGTAGCTAATTTCATAAATGTGATAGTCCTGAAGCAAATATTTAGAGTTCTCATTTTTTAAAATCTCAGAAACACAGTTTTGTTAAATGAAATACTTTTTGTCTGTATTCTTTTCCCTGTCATCTTTGAGATGGCAGGAAGCTTAGGGTTCACCTACATCTGACCACAGAAACACATGCTCAGAATAACTTGATCAACCTGACAAGAGTCGTCAGTTGTAGGTTGTTTCTAGCCCACTCTGGTTTCACGGTCTAGAGAACCTGTCACCCATTGATTATAAACACATGGTCTTGAATGTCTGTTAGAGCATTTGAGTCTGGAATGTAATTAATCTGGCTTTATTTGTCACAATACTTAACCACTGTAAAGAACCCGTTTTTATGTTTGCTGTATTACACCATGAGTATTCCCAGGTTTCCCCAGATATCACTTTTGGTGGCATTGTAATAAAATTCAGCACAAATCATGTATGACATCCAAATTGGTTTGCCACAGCTATTTAATGTGCTTTTTTGGTAATAGTTTTCCATAATGATGATTCATATTGTGCTGCAGCTAATACTTATTTATTGCAAATATTAGATAATTGGGAGCATAACAAAATGGTCTTAATGATTTTATAATTTATTTTTGAGAGAAATATTGTAACATAATGTCATAGTGATTGTTTCTATCACTGTTGCTATCAGAAAAGCTGTAATACCTACAATATAAAATAAAAATAAAATTACCTTTGTAAATATTTTTATGCTATCCCTCGCCAGCTACACAAATCACAAGAGATAGCCATAAAGGTTAACTGCAGTACTATATTTCAAACGACCAAAATTCCATAAATGATGTATTACTTCCAGAAGCTGGGAGCTTCATGCGCACTGAGTAAGCTGAGAGACAATACCCGCCAACTGCTGGCTTAACAGAGGTTTTCCAACCTTCAGTCCAGAGTGTGTTAAACATGAACCAAAGAATGTTAATAGCAAATGCAGTACTTTGTTTTGCTAAGTTTAAATATGCTTTAGAAATAATATTTATACTAGACGAGCATTTTCACACTCGGATGGGGTTGGGTTCTGTAAGTGCCATACATTAGTTTAGGCAGTTAGCAATGTTTAATTCCTTTTATTTTGGAAACAGACAACATGCGGACTGTGCTGTGGGTGAGGGGGTGGGTTATGCTCTGGTCATCGTCTTACATTAAACTTGTACGTTTGTAAAATTGTACGTTTTCCGACTGTGTACTGTATTGTTATTGTCTGTAGCCAGCCTAATGAAAGGGGCCCAGCTGAACATATCAGCGTTTCAGGCTGCAATCTAAACAGCCTGATGAACTGCAGGTGTTCTGGGCACCTTGGGAGACCGTAGCACTCTCAATTTCTTTTTTATTTTAAATTGAGCCCCAGGTCAGAGCCTCGTGACTCCAGGCCTCACTGATCCCAGACAGCATCCCAAGCTCCACTGCCCACAGATTAATGGCTGTGACTGAGAACCTACCAGATCCCTGCTTGCCGAATGTTTACATATCGAAGGGATACGCATTTGCCTGCCTTCAGAGTCAGCAAGGTGGTAGCCCATTCCCTCTTGGCCTGGTAGGTGGGCTCTAAGAACTGACACTGGCACTGAGGCAGAAAACAGCAAGGTGTTGAAAGTTCCCAGATCTCAGCCACACGAATGCAGCATAGTGTAATAAATGGCCATTGACTCATATTTAATGCACTATTTCCTCCCTATTTCAGTTCTGGGCCTTGGGGGTTGATTTCAAAACACTAATGCTGGAGTCCCTGCGTATTAGCTCCCCATCCAGGAACCTTGTGAAAAAATTGTATCAATAATTGCATGCAACGCATCAGCTGCTAAACAGCTTCAAGTTCACAAAAACAAAAAATATTTCAGATGGTGTCCTGGCCCAGTAAACTAGTTTTCAGGTCAAACTTGGGCATTTGAAGATCAGAGATTACAATCCATTATAATAGTCCTTGGCTTACTTTTTATGCAATCAGAAGTTAAATTAAGGCCACTCTCTGCACAACATAAAGGAGACTGGGGGTAATAATCGGCCAATGACAGTCAAAACAGTCATTCATTTGATATAAAGAGCTACAATACAGTTTTATGAGGGGGTAATTGGATACAGTTAGCTGAGTCCTGCTTGCTCTACCCTATTAAATACATCTAAAAATCTGAATGCAGAATTTGTATGTAACAGTTTCACTATGAACAAGAACTTAGTAAATCCCTCTGCATAAAAAATGGTAAAAAATGTTAAGAATTTTAATTGTAGTCAACATTATCTTACATTGTTATTTATATGTAATGTCTACATTAATTTCTCATTTATATAATTTAGTGCTTCTGCAATAACTAGATTAGAACTACAGAAGACTAGACCCCAGATTATCAGTCCATGTTTTTAACCACTTCACTACCAACTAGCAAATATCTGGATGCATAAATGAGCACTCAGTCAAACCTATGTTGAAAGTATGTGAAAAATAGTAAAACTTCTCACATGTAACGAGTATAACATGTAACAGTGGCAGTTTTGGCAGTCCCAGACCAGGAAGGCACTGGCTTTCCAAAACATTACCTCAGCCGTGGTGCACGTTTGACTGTGCAGAGCTTAGACCAGGACTTAACTCTCAGTACTGTCCAAATTGCATGTAAACCTGTCTCTGAATATAATATTGGACCAATCAGTTTAGTCAATTGCCAGTTGTTAAACACCTTATCATGTCTAAGGTAGAGGCTTAAGATCTGAACATCAGGCTCTGCCAAGATGAACTGTATCCAGGGGAACTGAGAATGTTATTGCCCCAAAACAAAGACATGAAACTGTATCTCTGTGCTACTCAGTGGAATCAAAAGAAAAGCTGAAGGAATTTTAATGGCAAACAAAAGTTATTGAGAAACAGTTTTAAAAAGAACAAATCAAATGTAATGGCTAATGGCTAGCAAGTTTAATTTATTTTACAGTTACAATTTGTAAAAAAGAAAAGAAATATTTATGAAAAATTAATGGCATATTTTTGTATGATGTGGTTGATGGAAAAAACAAATGTAAAATGAATGAAAAAAAATATTGAGCTTCATAATGACAGTAGGACCCGTGTATCCACGGTTTCAGCAACTTTGATTTACTGGGGTCCAAAAAAAAAAAAACATATTGGAAAATTCCAGAAATAAATGGTTCATAAGTTTCAAACCATTGGCAAACAATTACCGGCTGTAACATGTTGAAATCTGCTAGCCCAATTGCGCCCAGTACATCACTCGTCCCCCGTTGTCTCCTTTCCCACGGTTCCCTGAGAACCCTCATCCAGTCTGCCTCTCGAGATTTCATTGATCGCATTCTTTTTCACATTATTGCAGTGTCTGTGTTATAAAAATGTATAAAAATACGATTGTCATTGCTTTGCTATTCCTTGATGCATGATCTCTGCACCATTTCATTGCTCTATCGTCTCCTGAGAATTCACTTTTACTGAATTTCCCGTAATTCCCCACATTGTACTGAATTTCCCGGAGGAACCTTCCCGAGGGATTAATAAAGTTTTCTACCTACCTGCCTACCACTTTTAAGGCTAAAATGTCCAAATCCCTTTCATTTGAGAGAGAAAGAATACTGTACTGTACAGTGCTGTATAATAATGTGTAATATACTTTGTTATTACTGTAATTAATGTTGGGAACGTCTGTCTGTGCAAAATCAATTAAACTTTACCATATGTATGTACACAAAAATCATGCTATATATGGGGTCGTGCACTATTATCCGCAGTTTCTTGGAATGTATCACCCGCTGATATTAATGAACTACTGTATTACAAATGGTGAACTATACTGAGATACATTTAATGTTTTTCAGTTAGACATTAGTATAAGAAGAGCAAGTTTTCTGTTGATAGATATAAAATTTAGGCCCATCTAACAATTTTCTTTTTATAATGTCTAATGCAAAGAAGTGTTTTATCACATTTCACTTACATGTACTTTGTAAGTAATAACAGCATTTTAAATGAGATCCCATTAATCACTAGAATTCACAGGCTACCCTGTGACAGCCAGTAGGGTTAGTGCGTAGGACCAGAAGTAATTATCCCTTTCCCAAAATTACCCCGCCAGCCAATCACGGAAAGCTGTGTGGGCGTACAGAAAACAGGGCTAAACAGAAACCGATCAGGCAAGCTGTCCAGGTTTGTGGTTAGCTGAGCCGCCCAAGAACTAGAGGCTGATTAGAAATTACCCTTGGGAGCCGAGAACGGGGTAAAGGTCTCACCCACATCAAATTAGAAGTGTCTGTCATGTGAAACCTAAATAAAGTTAGGGTGAAACTTACAAGAGTTTCTCAATAGTGGACTCAGAGGCCACGTTATAATTAGTGGTTTGTTTCTTTTAGACTGAAATATACCTATAATTCATTGCCTTCAATCATTTTCTTTAGAAAATACATAAGCTGACCAGATGGAATATATAGCTTTGATACACAATGGGGCACTTTGAACTCAAAGCTGAATGTTCAACAATCGATGTTTTGACTAATACGGTGGTTTCACCTTTACCCTAATGTGTTTGGCTTCTAGAAGCAGCTTTGCTTTTTGCCTCTCTATAATAAATTTCAATGTTGACATACACAACCAAATATGAAGTGTTCCAAAAGAATAGGTTTAATAATAGCTTCCTCTATTCAAATATGCTGAATCTTTGTCATGGGTAAATATATAGAATACTTTTAAACTCTAAATGTGTACTAAATGTGTGTCTTTCTTCTGTCTTGTTTCGTATGTGAGATATGATGATCTTAATTAAATTACTACCTGCATCCTGCAAAATTGACTGCCTTAAGAATTTCCTTCTGGGCTTGTGAAAAGCATTTCCATAGTTCACTGTCTTCAGTCTAAATTTCAATCGGATCATGTGGGACTCCTGAACTTAATTTACAAGTGAACATGAATTCAAAAGCCCCTCATTAGAACAGACTTATCACCACTTTGTTACAGTTTTTGACTTAAATATTTCTACAATGTGTTTCCCCCAATGTCTATAATATGCACTGTTTTGTGTATACCACTAGTTAACAATAGCTTTTCTATAATGATTCTGCCCCATCCCAAAATAATTTTTTCAAGTGTGTCTCCCTAAATCTATGTTACTGCTTTTACCGAACTGTCTCTCTCTTTAGCTAGTTCAGTGCTTTCTGGTTTTTAACAATTCGTTCTTCGAGTTAGAACCACTATACAGTAACAATGTTCATAAATGTATTAATCATTTTGAACTCTGGGTAGTATCACCACACATGTATATTTATTTTGTACAGTCATCCAAGACTTGGGAAAAATCAGTAAGGGGCCTTTTTCTTTCTTTCCAAGTGCTCTTATGAGTTGTAAACCATTACAGGAAATTGTAACCATGTAGCTAAATTAATGTAATAGCTGAAAAGATCGATTGTGGTTCCCATAGGAATGTTGGTATGAATTACAAGTTGCAAAACATAAGACCAGATGTGAGTTTCATTACAAGATAAATTCTGTTCTGTAAAAAGTTCTGTAAAATACAATGAGCATTTATGCTTGATCTGTTTTCATATTACTCCATTCACAGTGTTAATATGCATGTTACCTCCTGACAATCAGGTAAGGGGTGCCTGGTAAATGTGCCAATTCTAAGTGAGTTTGGACAACAAAGTTGGTCCTTCACAATATATGGCCCAAAACAGGTTGAGAGAGCAGTTCCAGGGATATAAAGTAAAACTAAGACTCTATCACCTTGTTGGAAAACACGAGACACAGCCTTTTTGTCACAATGATGTTTCATGTCTTTCTGGAAAGAAGCCAAAGGCTCTTTTGCCAGAAAGCATGTAGCTACAAGCACTCTCTAAAGTCCAGCACAGTTTTAGGACTCTTCTCAGGACTGGTAAGATGATCTTCAACGATCATCAAAGGTCTTCAAAGAGAGTGCCCAAGTTAGGTGGCCGAGCTACCTTGCCCCGTTTTGAGCCTCTTTCCCCTGAAGGACCTGGTTCCCAACTTACAGCATGGGTCAGAGTGCGCTTAGCCCCTTTTCAGCTGGAGGCAGAGGAAGAAGTATGGCAAGCTGAGGTTGAGCACTGGTTGGAGCTTTGCCATATGGGATTTGAAGCTAAAAAAACAGAGAAGATCCAGAAACTTGAAGTGGGGGCTCTTAGACTCTCAGCTATGCACAATGCGAGCAGAATGCTATCTCACTATACATTAACAATGTTCATAAATGTGTTAATCATTTTGAACTCTGGGCAGTATCACCACACATGTATCTATCTCAGCATTTTCTTGCGGTTTTCCCTGTTTGGGCCGATACACAGGCACAATCAAAACACTGGCAGAAGTTCACTTCTCTGCCTTCTTATTTGTGTCTGGGAGAAATGCTGACCTCATTGTGCTTGAAGCAAATAGAAATGTGCAGATCAATCTTCCCAAGAGTCAAGACATGCTAGCCTGCATTTGTCTGCCACTCGTGAATAGTTCATAGCAGCATGGCATGCATCTATTACTTCCAAAGTAGGGTCTGACGAAAAGGTCTCCAAATTAAAAGACATTGCTACAGATGCAATTGTTCAAACAAACCAGTACAGCTAATGATGAGGTACAAGTTGCACAGATACAAGTCTGGTGTTTTCTTTTCCCTCACTACTGGGTGTTTTGGGTCATGGGAGCTTTACTTACACAAAAATGTTCTGAGGGCAGAATGAAAAATGGTCCAGATAGATCACCAAGCAGATTGTATTAGAGGTGGGTCCAAGCAAGTAGAGGAAGCGGGACCAACCAATCAGCTGTCTTGGTCCCGCCTCCTGTAGTTGGATGCACCCACCTACTTCTAGAATCTGATTGGTTATCTCAGGTACAAGGGTACATATAAACTAAACCACAGAAAAGAACAGGTTTCACAAAATGGGTGCAAGACCAGGAAGATGGGGAAAAATAACTCTATATACTAGGCAACAAGTGTTGATTGGATGAAGCAGAATCACAATCTCAATTAAGAACAAAAGTTGAAAGAGAAATCGAGAATGCACAAATGAAAATGTTAAGTCGGTGGTCACACCGGACTCCAAACTTAAGAAAAACTTCAGTACTGTAGTTCAGAAGTGGAGGTACTGCTGCAGGAAGTGAACAAAAAAGGAGACGTCATCTTTAGTAGCATCAGTAGTGGATTTGAAATAACACAAAGAGAAGCGTGGGATGGTATCGCTTATTTTAATATTTTATTAATTATTATTATTAATAATCATTATCATTGTCAAATAAGTATTAACCATTTATGATCATTAAATTAACAATGATTAAATAATTATTTTTAAATGTATTAAAAATATTCTTTTAAATATAAGCATGGTATCATACAATCGTTGAATTGCAGCAAATGCATGAAGCAGCTATTTTGCACAAACTTGTCAGCACTCAAATGTACATGACTGTGTTCTTGAGTGTGTGTAGATTCTGTTGTTACTTATGAACCTAAGAACAAATCCAAAATAAGAAAACACTGATGAATGTCAGAATCTTCACGGAAACTATTGGTCCTTCTTTTAAGCAAAATTTTCCCCTTTAGAACGGTCGTGAATGAGGTCCTTCAGTATGCCATGAGAGATGAAAGACACTGCCCCCTTCTTCAGAGCCAGACACACAGTGGCGTTAATTGATGGCATTCTGGTTGGGATGCGAGCAGACAGTCTGGGAGGGCAAATACAAGGTCATGCAAAACCTACCAGAGTCCATCACCGACTTTCCCTGAAGGTATAATGGTTGTTATTGGAAGCTGGTTAAAATATGTTATATTTGTGGTTTAATTATGAACGTGATATCTCAGAGAGGTGGACATGAAGGATTATAGCATTGACCTCCGAATGTTCAAGCCATCATGGCTGCTATTGACATGCATAGTATGTGATTTTAACAAGCATTGGCCTGTTCCAGCTTGGCTTACAAGACCAATAACTTTTTAATTTGATGCTAGTGTCTGGAAATTGCTTTATCCATGGGACATATATTTAAAAAGTAATCAGCTGAAACCAACTAAAGTTTGCAATGTCCCATTCTTCTGCCCAAAGTCTGATTCGGCACACATTACGGCATCAATTAAATTCTAGGAACCTTGTAATCACAGCTTGTTTTTTATTCCTGAAATAAACCCGGCTGCTCTGCATTTGAATGACTTGGTTATTTGAGGGTGGTTGTTGTAATTAAGCTCATATTTACTTTTGAACAAATTCATGTCACATTTGCTTACACTCTCATACAGTTCCTGCTTTACCCAAAACACTTTAAAGTTTAAAAAGAATATAATAATATTAGTAACTCGTGGCCCATTCCTACTTCATCTAACAAAGGAACCAGTGGTTTACAAACTCATTGAATTCATTTTTAATGAACATTGCTATATCATGCAATATATCAGATTGTGAAATCAAAAGCTTAAATTTAAATTTACCCCTGCATTGTTTTTATCATTACAATTATAAATTGTAGCAGTCGCAAAATTTCACTCTCTTTCTTCTCAGACTTTCCAAAAGGCATGAAACTTGAAGAACACAAAGGAATTTGTGAATAAAGGACCGTCAGCCAGCAGAACTTTAGTACTATATTTCTTCAAAAATGTTAGTGATCGAGTCTGTTACTGCTTATTTATGCTTGTGTAATTTAAATGCACTGAAAAATGTAATGAAAGTTTGATGGTCAGTGAAGACGTAAAACGGAGCTATAGTGTGTATACATGATTACAGACAAAAAGAAGAGAGATTCTGGAACCACCCACTGCTTTGTCTGAGAGGAATAACGTGAGAACACTATTGACACCATATGACTCTCGATGCATAATATTTCTGCTTGCTACTCATTACACTTACATGAACTTTCGTTTTTGTTCAATAGAAAAATTATTTGACATTATTTGTGGGACATTACTTCAAGTTGAACTATCGCCAGGCTGCAAGTGACTTCCCTGCAAATGGGGCGGAATTTACACTAAGGGTATGTGTAAATTTAAAGCTGAATATATATTTAATTATGGAAAAAAGCCCATCAAAATTTATTATTGAACTGTAATGGCTAGAGGAGTACTTTGGTAGGACTTCATCGATCAAGAAATGGTGATAGCAGAAAGGCCAAGATAATTTTCCCAGTGGGTGGGTCTTTCGAGGGCCGGTCTTTCTTCCCCAACCCTGTTAATACATAGCCTATATATCAGCGGTGCCCAAGCCGTAGGACGATTTTGGTGTTTCCAGGTCGATCACTGAAGATGATTACTTTATTGGTGGCCTACCAGTTGATTGGGATCAGATAAATATAAAATATACTATGCGGGACCCCCCTCCACCCCAGTTGGCAGCAAAATATATGAAGGGGACCACCCATAACTCCCCCCCTTCGGAAAAAATCCCAGATTGCAATTTTTTGTCGCCATTCCATCCCTGGCTCAAAACCACTGTTGTGCATGATTTAGTGACAAAACAACATTTGTTTCAAGGATGCAATAACCTTTACCCACTTGTTATCACTCATGCTTAACGGGCACGATAATCACATTAACTCCGCTCTTCCAAACCATGTCTGAACATTTAGTTCAGCATGATGGGCCTGTAGCGATGCAGTGGGTCTTGACCTGTCCGAGTTTTCTCCTCCATCCAAAGTGATGCTGTTCGGGTTCGTTGGTGTCCCTAAACTTCCATTACTGTGGGAGTGTCCTCAGACGGTATTGCACATATGTACTGTAGGCTGTACAGTCACTGAAACACTGAATTACATCAGCATGTCTGAGAAATTCATAAACATCTTGGAAAACTGAACATGACACCTATCTGTGTTTTTGAAATTTGTTATCTTTGTTTTTCATTATGGGGAATCTCTCCTGCATCTGATGGTACAATATATATTCTTCTATATTTGCAGTGATTATTCTTGCGCCGCAGTCCATGGAATGGCTGGTGCTTTTTGTAATAAGGTATACTATCAGTCACTGATACAACATATTTTGCAAATGGTTTTGTGTGGCCTTATCATCTTTTGACTTTTCCAAAGCATGTGACGTCCATTTGCCTATTCAGGGAAAACAGTTATGTGATGTAGTTTGAGGATGAATTTCTGGATGAATTATTAAAACAGCAAGAAAACTTTCAGTCTTGACCCACTACTTGCCTTCCTTAATGTCAGCCTCTTTCCTGTGACCTTTACCATACTGTACGTGAGAGAGAGATTCTGGGTCTGGGCCACATCGTGCTGGAACCTATAGGATGCTATACCTCACAACTCATTTTCACATAAACATAAAATGTAAAAAAAAAGCTGTTTCACTTCCGATTTAATTTCTCTCCACCTTGAAATGGTACAACATTCAGATCAACATTCCATTGTGACTGGAAGCCCCTCACTGCTGATGAACTGGCTTTGTTTTTCTGAGAAATAACGGCATGTAGGTTTGCACTCGTGTTCAGTTCTTTTGAAGAATGTCCCTCTAAGTCTATTCAGGTTATTGATTGGCCCTCAGACATGGCACTCCTTCCATAGCTATTTTAACCTTCCACACAGCACTTGCTGATTTGATGTAAAAAGATGGAATGTACAGGAATTGTAAGAGCACATGTCAACTGCTCTCTGCTTCCTAGCAGGATAAGGTTATCAGTTGTGGAAATACGACATTTGTCTACATTAAGGGATAGAAAAAAATAGATGAATATCTGAAAGATGTTGTTTTCAACACTTTAAAGCAAAGAGGAATGAAATCTGAAGAAAAATTTGTTTCTTCTCAAAATTTGTACAGTGTGAACGTATGCTCATAGATAATTGACTGTTTATGGTTACCTAAACCTGCCGAGCATTATTGACATACAACACTGGAAACCAAAAAAGCTGGTGTTGCTCTTTGAAGTAATGGAACAAACAGCTGGATCACCCACATTCACATTCGCAGGATGACACATTAATTGGGGCTGATTATTGCAATTTGGGTATTCAAAAGGAGAACAGCTGGATTTCCACTGATTGCAGCTAAATGCTGAGGGAAATTTGGCAAACAATGCAGCTGTCAGGGGTGGTTTCACCTCTTTTTGTACAAGTCTTAACTCTGTGTTTTGTATCACTGATTCTGTTCTTTTGGTGCTTTACCTCTCAAGAAAACGAAAACAGATCCACTTATTGTTGATGTCCTGAAACTTCATAGCATATATATCTAAATAAAATGCTGTAACTCTCTTCAAAACCATAAATTTGTAAAAACACCAATGGAAAAGGCTGCTGGTTTGAGGACAGCATGTGACAGGTTTTGAAAAAATACTTTTATTTGGGGTAGATACCATTTCTAAGGCAGGTCTATGCATGAATGAAATATTTCCCTTTCCGACAACACATGCAGTGGTTGTACTGGTGCATAGGTGTGACACAGGCTCAGGTTCTAGGTTATCAAAAAACAAATTAACATTCACTTGTATAGATTCAAAGCTGCAGAAGGAAACAGATAAAATAATGAAGGTAAAATTAGATGATTACATGGTCTCTCCTCAAATGGACAGCCCACCACCTTCCATCTTATAGTACACTTGAGCACACAGGCACACACACACACACACACATTTGTATTCATATCTTTGTGGGGACCATCCATTCATTTCTATGGGCAAAACCCTAAT